>JAODAL010006987.1:0-129036 GCA_025379985.1 Phyllomedusa bahiana
TAAAATGGGGCATTTTTTATTATTTTTTTACTTGGTCATAAATCTATTAGCATTTTTTTTAAAAAAAAACAATAGTTCATTGCATAATTAGTCAGGTAGCTCCGACTTTTAGCTAAAACAAGAGATGTGGCTATTAAAGACCCCAGGTTTTTTTTAGGAACACCAACATAGGTTAACCCATTTATGACATCAATACCTTCACGCCAACCCATAGGTGCCAGGTTTGCCCTCCAAAGCCAAAAAACATTGCATTTGGGTGAAGTGACCGCACCTTGGGTTGAGCTCTAGTCATGCTCAGTCTCTATTGAAATGATTTACAGCTGACAAAATCTCTTTGTACTTTCATCTGTAGGTTTCTATTCATTTCAATGGATATTGATGACCCAAGAGAAGACCAGAAACCTCTAATTTCCGGAGATTGGTGGGGGTCATGCTCCTCTGATTGGATAATAGTCACATAATATGATTTGGTTCCTCAAAGTTCCATTTGTAAATGATGTATAGGCAATGACCTTCACTAATGTTGAAGGTCACGCAAGGGACAATGGCCATAAACATGTCTTCTTTTGAGGTATCACAAAGCAATGGAAAAGTTTGGGTACAATTTGTATTCGGCCCTCATATTAAGAGTGGGTGGACAGTCAGTGCTCCATAGAGTCATGGGCAGGGGCGTAACTAGAGTTCATGGGGCCATAGAGCAAAATGAGATGAGGCCCTACCACCTAATGACAATCAACTAAAACAGCAGCATAAGTAGTAATAATGAAAGGTATAAATAATACCTCCCTATATCAAGGAACCCACATAGTAGAGCAGGAGAGCATATAGCCATCAACTACTTGTTTCCTCCAAAAAGGAATAATGTTCTTGTATCTGAGTGGGGCACCCTCAACCTCCGGGCCCAACAGCAGTTGCTATGGTTTCATAGTTATGCCCATGGGTGCTCCATACTTTCCTATCATCTTTGTACAATTTTCGATTAGAAGTTGTGGTACTTTCGGAAGGGGTTGATGTTGGTAGGATAGGAATTGCTGGTCACCTCATACCCAAAGGCTTTTCTGGAGAGATAATATGTTGCAATGCTTGGAGTTGGCTGAATGGTGAAATTTGAGGCAAGAAATGGGCAAAAAATTGAATGTGTTACTCAAGCGCTCTGTCAGGAAATTCTGAACTTATGCAGGGAACGGTGAACCAGGGTTGGGTGGGGAGCACCATTTCAAGACTCATATTTTGGTCTTGACACCTATGCTGAAAGGCAGAAGTTCTAACCACTGGGGGGAGTACCATTTCAAGACCAATATTTTGTAGCTGAAGTATACAGTGTCAGAGTTGGCTGCCCTCTAGTAGACAGCATGGGGCCGACATTAGCCTTAGACTGCATTCTCAGTCCTGGAGGTTGTGTTCATTATAGTTTTATCAGACCACAACCCTACATGACCTGCTTCCTCTGATGAACCCTCTCTGTTAGGAAAGTAGGAAACATGTCGGGATTCGCTTAATACCAGACTTTGGTCTCTGTCTTTGATATCTGACATAGCAGAGACAGTTCTGCACCATGGATGGAAATTGCAGGGTCTTCATAGACTCGAACTTAGTATCTGGTGGGCCTGCCCTTTTCGGGGCAATGACTCTGCCACCACTCAGGTGATAGGAGGCGAGTTGACTGGTAACCAGGGTCAGATCGTGTGGTTTATTACTTCTTTTTTCCACTCCAGATCAGGATTTGATGGAGAACCTGCAGACTGACTAGATAAAGATTCTGGTACAAGTAACCGTAAGTGTGTATAGGTCTTTTTTGTTTTCTGGGCCTTTGTGCCTGGTTATTTGTATGATCAAACTACTCTACGTTGCCTCCAGATGATTGAGACATGTATGTCTTAGACAGTTGACAGCAAATTGGTTGCCGGCATAGGCATTTTTCGATGTAGTTACCCAGTCAGTCCATAAATTTCAATAAGAACTGTGTAATACTGCATTTCTCCTGTGGTGGCGCTGCAGTCAAGCAAAACAGTTGCTGAAGATTACAACTAATTGTTTGCAGATACCAGAAGTGAGAATTCTTGCGATCTGAATTTGGTCGACGCCTTCTAATAGTGTTTTTCTATTGTCTCATGGATAAATTCCACCCGAATATCAGCTCTGAACTTTGTTGGAATTTTCAGCAAAATTATCTTCAGCCCTAAGCCCGACTAGACTAGTTTTAGGACTTCATAGGATTCAGGTTTGGGGCTTCCCGAATTCTCAATATTTTGCAAAATTTGGCCAAACAGAAACCAATTTCAACAATACTACCTTCTAATATAAACATGTTCTCTATAGTGGACAAGCCTTGGGAGGTTTAGTTCCTTTAGCTCCATGTCAAATAAGTGAATTCATGTCAACTATGGGGCAAAAGACCATTCAATATATCCAAGAATGCACTGAACCGAAAGACTTCCCATGATGCTTGGTATCATTGTGAAGGTATTATTATTATTATTATTTATTTTAGAGCACCATTGATTCCAGGGCGCTGAACATTCCAGGGGGGTCACATACATAACACAGGTAAACACGTACAATGATGACGATAAATGACTTACAACTGGTTCAGAGGGAGAGAGGGCCCTGCCCACGAGGGCTTACAATCTACAATGGAGGAATAAAGAGACAGAAAGTGAGGGGCAGACATGTTTGTGAGGGGTGTAGGGGCAGCATGGTTATTGTAGATTATAGGCTATCCTGGTTTTCAGGCTGCTTTTGAGGTTATTGAAGGGGGAGGAGAGTCTGATGTGTTGGGGCAGTGAGTTCCAGAGTGTGGGGGAAGCACAGGAGAAGTCTTGGAGACGGTTGTGTGAGGGGCAGACATGTTTGTGGGGTGGAGTAGTTGCAATGGGGTTATTGTAGGTTATAGGCTATCCTTGTATTCAGGTTGCTTTTGAGGTTAGTGAAGGTGGAAGAGAGTCTGATCTGTTGGGGCAGTGAGTTCCAGAGAAGGAGGGAAGCACGAGAGAAGTCTTGGAGACGGTTGTGTGAGGGGCAGACAGGTTTGTAGGGTGTAGGGGCAGCAAGGTTATTGTAGGTTATAAGCTCTCCTGAAGGGATGGGTTTTCAGGTTACTTTTGAGGCTAGTGAATGTGGGGAGAGTCTGATGTGTTGGGGCAGTGAGTTTCAGAGAAGGGGGGAAGCACGAGAGAAGTCTTGGAGACGGTTGTGTGATGGGGAGACATGTTTGTGGGTGGTGTAGTGACAGCAGGGTTATTGTAGGTTATAGGCTCCTGAAGAGATGGGTTTTCAGGTTGCTTTTGAGGCTAGTGAAAGTGGAAGAGAGTCTGATATGTTGGGGCAGTGAGTTCCAGAGAATGGGGGAAGCACAGGAGAAGTCTTGGAGATGGTTGTGTTAGGGGGATACATGTTTGTAGGGTCTAGGGGCAGCAAGTTTATTGTAGGTTATAGGCTCCTGAAGAGATGGGTTTTCAGGTTGCTTTTGAGGTTACTGAAGGTGGAAGAGAGTCTGATGTGTTGGGGCAGTGAGTTCCAGGGTATAGGGGAAGCACAGGAGAAGTCTTGGTAAGTTTAACAACTCTTACCAATGTCCTACTTTACCACCAAATTCTGACAGCCTAGTTTACACTACATGTAAAGAAAAGGTTGCAACTGTTTAGCAAATTAGACAAAATTTGGAAAAAACTGATGTCCCAAACCCCAATTGTTTTCTCTAGCGCTAACACTAACCCTATCCATAACCATCAGTTCAAATTAGGGTTTTTGCCAAGTTTTTAGGGGATAATTTACACTTCTGGAGGAGCTCCAGGGCGGCATCACCACCGTTTCTTCCTGGCACAGCTGGACTATTATGGTCCTTTTGTGACATGGGACTGCGTGAGGACTAGACCTAAGAACCTGATGTAGACCTGATAAATTGATGCATGGTCCTAGATCAGGGAACAAGGAGATTATAAGTGAAGGACCTGGTCCTTTCTTTCTGTACAATTTTGTTTTGCCATTTCCCTGTGTGAGTGACATGTAGTCAAATATTTGGACTTTTCAGCCGAGTGGAAATAGGTGAGGACGGGAATAAAAAAAAAACATTATAAAAAAATAAACTTTTGATGCTGTTACCTGGCAACTCAGTGTCCACCACATAACTTCTGGAAATTGCGGCGGGCTCGGAGGAGCGGCGAGTACTTTCCGCTGGGCCTATTATGGCTGTAATCACGGGTGTAATTATACCTTATTATCAGGCTTGCACTAGGTTTTGTTCTGTGCCTTTCACATGACACTCACAAGGTCACGGGCCGGTGACGTCAGCAAATTTTTTTTCAATTTTCTTTTTTCCGTTTTTAAATTTTGAAGCCAAGTTTGTTGAATGTGGCTGATTCTCCGATGAGACGGGGAGGAGCTGGCTGCTTTGATTTTAGGAGAACGGTCAATGAGTGTTTGTTTTGGATCTTCATACAAGGGCACGGTTACTATTTTATTTTTGTAAGTGAAAAGTGCCATGAAGCAAGGATAGCTAAAAACAAAAAAAAATAGTCCCCTTTTGTCTCACAAAGAGGTCTTTTGCATGTTTCCTCCTCCATCTCCTTCCTGTGACCCTTGCACCTTTAATTTTCCACAAAGGACGTCTTGCACAGGTTCTAACCATCATGCAGCAAATGGAAATGGACAAATCAAGGCTGGGCCTCCTCTCTTCAAAGGCCCCATGGTCCATGAGGCCTGTCTATAGTATCTATGCTCTGATTACTGTGTCATGGCATCCAGGCTCGGATGGGCCCACAAAAGAACGGGGGAAACTCCACTTTTGGGCCCCAAGAATCAACAGCACTGCTGTGCCCCAAAAATCAACTCCATTTGTGGGCTCCAAGAATCACATATACTGGTGGACTACAGGAAACAACCCTACTGGTGGGTCCAAGAAACAACTCCACTGGTGGCCCCAAGAATTACCTCCACTGGTGGGCCCAAAGAATCACATTCACTTTTGGCCCCAAGAATCAAGTCCACTGGTGGGACCCAAGAATTATCTCCACTGGTGGTCCCAAGAATTCTCTCCACTGGTGGACCTCAAGAAACAACTCCACTGGTGGGCCCCAAGAATCAACTCCACTGGTGGGCCCCAAGAATCAGCTCCACTGGTGGGCCCCAAGAATCATCTTCACTGGTGGCCCCAAGAATCAGCTCCACTGGTGGACCCCAACAACCAACTCCACTGGTGGACCCCAACAACCAACTCCACTGGTGGGCCTAACAGTCAACTCCACTGCTGGGCCCCAAGAGTCAACTCCACTGCTGGGCCCCAAGAATCATCTCAACTGGTGGCCCCAAGAATTCTTAGACCTTAATCCTGCGTGCAGACCAGAGGATCCAAAATATGTCACAGGTGAGCCATGAAATGTTAGTACTGCAGGTGGCTTGTTTGCAATGTTTCCCAAACTTTTGATACCACACAGGGGTGAGTCATAAGAGAGCTTGGTAGGGATTGGCAGTGGGTTCGGGGGTTGAACTAAATAGTTTCATAGTCAAGGTCCATCAAGTCCAACCTATAACCCTACAGTGCTGATCCAACTATCTCTAAAGAGGTCTAATAGAACCTTGCAGCTCAGTTCCTATTCAGTGCTTTACCTCAAGCTAGGACCTTTGTGAGAGACCATGATCCTACCTCAAATAATCTCTGCTCCCTCAGAAACCTGAAGTCCCTCAGACTATTGATCAGTACATATCCAGTCCAAACCCCAGTGCAGCACGGTGGACCCTTAGCACCCCAGGCACTCCTCTAGGTCTCCACTGGGGTAATTGGAAACTGACAGATTATGGGATTGTTACAGTCCAAATAAATAAATGGATGGATAGATAAATAAATAAATAGAAAAGAGATAGATATCAGATAGATAGATAGATATGGGATAGATAGATAGATAGATAGATAGATATATTGATAGATATGAGATAGATAGATTTGAGTTAGATAGATATGAGACAGATAGATAGATAGATAGATAGATAGATAGATAGATAGATAGATAGATAGATAGATATGAGATAGATAGATAGATTGATATGAGTTAGATGGATATGAGATAGATAGATAGATAGATAGATAGATAAATATGAGATAGATAGATATGAGACAGATAGATATATATGAGATAGATATGAGACAGACAGATAGATATAAGATAGATATGAGATAGATAGATAGATAGATAGATAGATAGATAGATAGATAGATAGATAGATTGTTATGGTTAGATGGATATGAGATTAGATAGATAGATAGATAGATAGATATGAGATAGATAGATATGAGATGATAGATATCAGATAGGATAGATAGTTAGATTGATAGATAGTTAGTTTGTTAGATAGATAAAATAGATAGAAAATTATGGGATAGATAGTATGGGATAGATAGATAGATGGATATGAGATAGATAGGAGATAGATACTGTAAATAGGAATACAGAGCTCTGTTGGATGTGAAACATCTTTTATGTATGTATTAGTATTTATGCTTCTGCTTCATCCATAGATCCCGCTCTGTAATTACGGTTATGTCAGGTAAGTTATTACCAAATGTTCCACAGTGAAGGAATTATGGGAAAGCTGAAGTCTGTTTGTTCTTGTAGACTTTGTGGAGAGGATCCGCTGTCTGTCTGCAGTGTATGGACTGTACATGTCCCTACAGAAATGGCCTAGAGATGCTGCAAGGGAGATTTTACTTTCCAGATGAGTTCAGCCTTATTACAATCCTCTAGTTCCTGATCTGTCAAGTCTGAAGGAAGCTTACTTGATTTTTCTGACAGTTTTATCCAGTAGAGTAAGTGCACTAGGGGGTACAATAGCACAATTCAACATCCAGGCACGTCCCGCTGACTGCAAGGCATCTGTGCCGGAAAATCGCTGCCTTCTTGGTCAAAAATAAACACGAAACATCACAAACAACAAAAAGGGGGAAATTTGGACCCAACTCTAACAACCAATCAGATATTATACTCTATCTTTTATATCTATCTTTTCTATTATATCTATTATCTTTCCTATCTATTCAATTATCTATCTATCTCATATCTATCTATATTACTCATATCTATCTATCTCATTATCTATTATCTTCCATACTATTCATATCTATCTAATCTATCTATCTATCTCATATCTATCATTATGATCTCATATCTATCTATCTCATATCTATCTATCTCTCATATCTATCTATTCTATCTATCTCATACTATTCATTCTATCTATTATCTATCTATCTCATATTTTCTATCTCAATTTATCTATCTATCTCATATTATCTCATATCTATCTATCTATAAAATTATCTATCTAATCTATTATCTATCTATCTATCTAATTTTCTTCATATCTATCTATCTATCTATCTCATATTCTATCTATCTATCTCATATCTACTATCTATCTATCATATCTATCTATCTATCTAATCTATCTATCTATTATCTATTATCTCTCTATATTATCTATTATCTCATATCTATCCATATCTATCATCTATCTATCTTTATCTTTTTCCCTATCTTTTCTATTCAATCTATCTATCTATTATCTATTATCTCTCTTTCTATCTATCTATTCATATCTATTCATATCTATTCATATTATCTATCTCCATCTATCTATCTATCTATCTATCTCATATCTATCTCATATCTATTACTCACATATCTATCTATTATCTATCTATCTATCTATATCTATCTATCTACCTCATATCTATCTATCTATATCTATCTATCTATTCATATTTATCTATCTCATATCTATCTATTATCTATTAAACTATCTTTTCTATCTATCTCATATCTATTTTATCTATCTATTATCTATTTAAACTTTCTATTCATATCTATCTATTCCCACTATCTATCTATTATTCATATTTATCTACTCATACTATTATCATCTATCTCATATCTTTCTATCTATCTATCTATCTATTATCTATCTCCCCTCTTTTGATGTTTCCCCTTCCATCTCCTTCTGTGACCCTTGCACCCATAATTTTTCCAAAAGGACGTCTTGCACAGGTTCTAACCATCATGCAGAAAGGAATGGCAAATCAGGTGGGCCTCCCCCTTTAAGCCCATGGTCCCATTCTATCTCTCATCTATTTTCTCATATCTATCTTCTCATATCTATCTATCTATCTATCTATCTATCGATCTCATATCATCTATCTCATAAACTATCTATCTATCTATCTATTTTCATATCTATCTCATATCTATCTATCTCATATCTATCTATCTATCTATTCTATATCTATCTTATTCTATCTATTCATATTATCTATCTATCTATCTATCTATTTTCATATCTACTATCTATCTATCTCATATCTACTATCTATCTATCTCTCTCATATCTATCTATTATTCATATCTATCTATATATCTATCTCTTCTCTATCTATATCTTTCTCATATCTATCTTTCTATCTATCTATCTATCTATCTCATATCTATCTATCTCATATCTATCTATCTATCTATCTCTCTCTCTCATATCTATCTATCTATCTATCTATCTATCTATCTATCTCATATCTATCTCATATCTATCTATCGCATATCTATCTATCTATCTATCTCTCTCATATCTATATCATATATATCTCATATCTATCTCTCTCATATCTATCTATCTATATATCTATCTATCTATCTCATATCTATCTATCTACCTCATATCTATCTATCTATCTATCTTTTTATTTATCTTTTCATATCTATCTATTATCTATCTATCTATCTATCTATCTCATATCTATCTATCTATCTATCTATCTATCTCCCCTCTTTTGCATGTTTCCTCTTCCATCTCCTTCCTGTGACCCTTGCACCTATAATTTTTCACAAAGGACGTCTTGCACAGGTTCTAACCATCATGCAGCAAATGGAAATGGACAAATCAAGGCTGGGCCTCCTCTCTTCAAAGGCCCCATGGTCCCATATCTATCTCTCTATCTATCTTTCTCATATCTATCTATCTCATATCTATCTATCTATCTATCTATCTCATATTTATCATTATCTCCTATTTTTCTATCTCTATCATATCTATCTCCTATCTATCTCATATCTATCTATATCTTTTCTATCTATCTCATATCTATCTATCTATCTATTTTATCTATCTATTATATCTATCTATTTTCATATCTATCCCTATCTTTCTATTTATCTATCTCATATCTATTTTTTCTATCTATCTCATTCTATTATCTATCTATCTTTCTCATATCTATCTATCTCAGATATATCTATCTATCTATCTATCTCATATTTATCTATCTATCTCCTATATATCTCATATCTATCTATCTATCTATCTATCTATCTATTATCTATCTATTCCTATCTATCTCTATCTATCTATTCATATCTATCTATTCATATCTATCTACTATCTAAAATCTATCTATTCATATCTATCTATCTAATCTATCCCATTTTCTTTCTATTTATCTATTCATATCTATTTTCTTCTTCTCTATCTTCTATCTATCTATCTATCTCATATCTATCTCTCTATCTATCTATCTATCTATCTATCTATCTATGTATCTATCTCATATCTATCTATCCCCATCTATCTATCTATCTCATATCTCTCTATCTATCTAATATCTATCTATCTATGCATCTATCTATCTCAAATCTATCTCTCATATCTATCTCCTATCTATCTATCTATCTATCTATCTATCTCATATCTATCTATCTATGTATCTATCTATCTATCTATCTATCTATCTCATATCTATCTATCTATGTATCTATCTCTCTATCTAGTCTTTATGGTGGTTAGGACTGGATAAAGTATGTCGCCTGCTCTTGGACTGCATGTAAAAGAGAATATGGGGGTCTCTATTGCTAACATAGCCCTGTCTACCCTTAAAGGGGTTGTCGCTATAGCAACCAGTACTGGCAGCCTATCAGGATAGAGCAAACAGGTCTGTAGCTATAGCAACCAGTGCTGGCAGCCTATCAGGAGAGATCAAACAGGTCTGTAGCTATAGCGATCTGAGGAGCTGATGCAGCCCATACAAGAGGGGATATCTAGGAATAGGGAGGACACTGTTAATGGACACATATTACAAAGTGACTTGTTTTGCAAGATCTTTAACATAAAAAAGCAGCGATCCTTGTAGTGAGACAATGCCTTTAAAAGCAATGAAAATATTTCTGTACAAACCTCCCCCTTCTGACGGTGTCTCCCCAGGTTCTGTACACAGGTGTCGGGTGCAGCCATTACCCACACATTCACGCCGCAGCAGATAGGTCCATGGGCTTCCAGATGTTAGCCTAAATGTCGGTCCCAGTCAGGCCCTGATCCAACCTTTGCGTGTGCTGCTGGGACGCCTATGGACAGGGCCGGGACTATGGGTAGGAGAAGGTAGACAACCGCCTAAGGCGCCTCTTCATCCGAGACAAGACGGCGGCGCAAGGAGACATGGAGGGGGCTGAATTTTCCATTGGGGGGCGCTATGTTCCTTATTTGCCTGAGGCACCTTGTCCCAGTCCTGCTATGGGCCTGCAGTGACCACTTCTTCATCCTCCTCTCTCTTCTCCTCCCTGCCGCTTTCCCCTCTGCAGCATGGTGGAGCTGACCTCGCAGAGTGATGGATGACATATGAAATGTAATGTACCAGCCAGAGTCTGCGCTGCTTCTCATTATGTTAAGCGCCACTCGCAGTTCATAACCATGATTTAGAGGCCACCTGTCCTCTGCAGCTCTCTCTGAGCCACCGCGGCCTGGGCAAAGATTTGGACATTCTGTCCACAAAGATAAGAAAGAAGCTGGATCTCTGCTTAACATCCTGCCATTAACACACCGCATGCACTGAGCATATTGGGAGTAGTAGTTCAACAACAGCTGAAAAGTTCCAATTGCAGATCAATAAAATGTAATATACAACCTGCTATGCTCCAGGTGACCACTAGGGGCGCAGTGCCATTGGCCTTCATGGCTTTTAGCTTCCAACATTCTAGAGGGCACTCATTCCAGCTAATTAATGTGAGTGTAATGAGGTTGGGAGCGCAGGCTGAATTATGTCTGTGCAGTTTATTGAACATTTATGGTACATTAAACCGATGATAAACTATGTTTATAAGCAGGGCATTTACTCACTGCAACCACTCCTGCTTGCTTTCGCTAGATCTCCTGTACTTGGGACCTGGGTGGTTCCTCTATTAAGTCCCATCCGGCTCTGTCCAGAGATTTCCAGCAGTTACATGTGGATATTTGGAGATAGTTAATAAAAACCCGTCTAAATATATATATAGATAGATAGATAGATAGATAGGAGATAGATAGATAGATAGATAGATAGATAGATATGAGATAGATAGATAGATAGATAGATAGATAGATAGATATGGGATAGATAGATATGAGATAGATAGATAGATAGATAGATAGATAGATAGATAGATAGATAGATAGATAGGAGATAGATAGATAGATAGATAGATATGAGATAGATAGATAGATAGATAGATAGATAGATAGATAGATATGGGATAGATAGATAGATATGAGATAGATAGATATGAGATAGATAGATAGATAGATAGATAGATAGATAGATAGATAGATAGATAGATAGATAGATATGGGATAGATAGATAGATAGATAGATATGAGATAGATAGATATGAGATAGATATGAGATAGATAGATATGAGATAGATAGATAGATATGAGATAGATAGATAGATATGAGATAGATAGATAGATAGATAGATAGATAGATAGATAGATAGATAGATATGGGATAGATAGATAGATAGATAGATAGATAGATAGATAGATATGAGATAGATAGATATGAGATAGATAGATATGAGATAGATAGATATGAGATAGATAGATAGATAGATAGATAGATAGATAGATATGAGATAGATAGATATGAGATAGATAGATAGATATGAGATAGATAGATAGATAGATATGAGATAGATAGATAGATAGATAGATAGATAGATAGATATGAGATAGATAGATAGATAGATAGATAGATAGATAGATATGAGATAGATAGATAGATAGATAGATATGATATAGATAGATAGATAGATAGATATGAGATAGATAGATAGATATGAGATAGATAGATATGAGATAGATAGATAGATAGATATGAGATAGATAGATAGATAGATAGATTGATAGATATGATATAGATAGATAGATAGATAGATAGATAGATAGATATGAGATAGATAGATAGATAGATAGATAGATAGATATGAGATAGATAGATAGATGAATAGATTATATAGTTTTTATTACTAAGGGTAATATATGGAGCTTAGATTCCCCATGTGTCTGCACTGCTACATGGTGCTGAGCAGCAGACAAGCGTCTCTGACTCTGCTGATCTCTTGGATGAAGAAATTATCATGTTAAACTTATTAAACATAAGGCAAATCACTACTTTTCATAATAATGATATATATCTGCTGCTCCCCCCACCTGATGATGAGATGACCCTGTCCTCTAATGATAATAAGATCACTTTATTAAACCCTCCCTCTAATGATAATGAGATGACTCTGCTGACCCTGCCCTCTAATGATAATGAGATGACTCTGCTGACCCTGACCTCTAATGATAATGAGATGATCCTGCTGACCCTTTCCTCTAATGATAATGAGATGACTCTGCTGACCCTGCCCTCTAATGATAATGAGATGATCCTGCTGACCCTTTCCTCTAATGACTATAAGATGACTCTGCTGACCCTTTCCTCTGATAATGAGATGACCCTGCTGACCCTGCTCTCTAATGATAATGAGATGATCCTGCCGACCCCGCCCTCTAATGATAATGAGATGACTCTGCTGACCCTGCCCTCTAATGATAAGATGACTCTGCTGACCCTGCTCTTTAACGATATTGAGATGACTCTGCTGACCCGTTCCTCTAATGATAATAAGATGAGTCTGCTGACCCTTTCCTCTAATGATAATGAGATGACTCTGCTGACCCTTTCCTCTAATGATAATGAGATGACTCTGCTGACCCTGTCCTCTAATGATAATGAGATGACTCTGCTGAACCTGTCCTCTAATGATAATGAGATGACTCTGCTGACCCTTTCCTCTAATGATAATGAGATGACTCTGCTGGTTTCACCCGTAATGATAATGAGGTGACTCTGCTGACCCTGTCCTCTAATGATAATGAGATGACTCTGCTGGCTTCACCCGCTAATGATAATGAGGTGACTCTGCTGACCCTGTCCTCTAATGATAATGGAAAAATGACTTGCGACCCTGCCCCCCTAATATAATGAAAATTACTTTTGCTGACCCCTGGGCCCCAATGAAAATAAGAAGACTCTTTTTGGGCCCTTTCCTCTAATATAATAGATGACTAAAGTTAACCCAAAATTCCCCTCTAATTCTGAGATAACTTTACTGACCCTGCCCTTTTAAAGATAAAAAAAATAATGAGAAAAACTATTTTGCAAACCCCCCCCCCTTTAATGATAATAAAAAACAGCGGAAACCCCAAACTTTAAAAAATAACAAGGGTTAAAACTTTTTAAACCCCCCTTTTTAAAAGTATTTAAATTCCCCTTCTATTTGGGCCCCAATTAAAAAAATTTTACTCTGCGACCCGTCCCTTTCTTTAAAATTGACCCCCAAAATAAAATGACTCTGCGACCCGTCCCTCTATTGACTATTTAAAATGACTCCCGCTGACAAATGCCCCTAATTACCCATAAACGACTCTGGCCCCGCCCCTTTTTGGGGCCCCTCCCCCCCAAAAGACTAAAAGATGACTCTGCTGACCCTGCCCTCTAAGGGTAAGATGTTTTCGCTGAAACCCCGCCAACCCAATTCCTATTAGAAACTTGTTTGAATCTGCTAATAAAAATGAGATAACCCTCCTAACTTTACTCTATTTAATAATGTGATAATTTCCCTGAAACCCTTTCCCCAAATGAAAAGGGAAAAGACCTTCTGAAATTGTCCTTTTAATAATAATAAAAAAGAAATTTGCCTAAAATCTAAATGTTTTCCCAATTTTAAAAAGATGACTATGCTGACCCAAAAACCCCTACGGGGAAAGAGAAAACATTGGTTTTTTTTTCCCTTTAGTTATAAGAGAATTTTACCCTGTTAACCCCGAAATCCTGTGACTCCCCCTGACCTTTCCTCTAATTATTATGAAATTTTCTCTGCTCTGCCCCTTTGGGCCCTTTCCCCAAAAGATGATATGGGCTCGCCCAACTCCCGTCCTCTAATGAAAAAAGAGATACTCCCGCTGACATTTGTCCTAAATGATTAGGGAATTTCTCTACTGACCCCCTCCAATGAAATTTAGATGGCCCCCCCCCCCCCGCTGACCCCGTCCTCTAATGATAAAAGGGGAAAAGACTCTGCTGACCCAAATCCAACAAAAATAATAAAAAAAGCCTTTGCTGACCCCTTTTCCTCCCAATGATAATGAGATGAATTTCCTCTAATATAAAAAAAACAAATCTGCAATCCTATTTTCTCTAAAGATAAAAAAAGATGCCTTTGCTGATTTCCCGGGCCCCCAAAAGATGGGGGAAAGACCTCTGACCCCATCCTCAAATACTAGTGAATGACCTTTCTGGAAACCCCCGGCCTTTAAATTTTAAAGAATGACTGGGGCTGACCCTGCCCCTAATGGGAAATGGAAAATGACCTTTTGCTGACCCCTTTCCCCTAATGAAATGAGATGGCTCTGCTAAAACCCCTCCCTCAATGATAAAACGAAAAAATCTGCCGACCCCCTTTTCCCCTAATAATAATGAGATGATTCTGGGTGACCTTGTCCTCTAATTATAATGGGGATGACTCCCGACCCTTTTCCCCTAAAAGATAACAGATGGGCCTGCAACCCTTCCCCCCAAGAAAACGAGATTTACCCCTGCAACCCTGCCCCCAAATGATAATGAACTGACTCTGCTGGGCCCTGCCCTTTAAAAGATTTAAAGAGAATTGGGGCCCCCTGTAACCCCTTTCCCCCCATGAGATTTTTCTGCTGACCCTTTCCCCTTAAAAGTTTAAAAAAAATTTCCTTTTGCTGACCCATTCCCCCAAAATGATAAAAAAGAATGAAATCTGCTGACCCTTCCCCTCTCATCATAATGAATTAAACCCACAAAAAAACCCCCCGGCCCCCTAATGAATTAAAGAATTACTCTGCTGACCCTGCCCTTTAAATGATAAAGAAATGACTCTGCTGACCCTGGGCCCCCTAATGTAAAAATGAATTTACTCTGCCCGACCCCCCGTCCTTAATTATAATGAAATGACCTGCTGAAACCTGGGGCCTCTAATGATAATAAGAAAGACTCTGCTGCCCCTTTCCCCTAAAGATAATAAAAAATTTGGAAAATCAAACTGAAACCTTTCCTCCCAATTATAAAGAGATGACTCTGCTGACCCTGTCCCCTTTTTTAATTTAATTTTTTAAAATTAAAATTATTTACCCTTCCCTTTTTCAAAGACCCTTTGTTCCCCCAATTTTAAAAAAAATTTTAAAGAAAAAATTTACTCTGCTGACCCTTTCCCTAATTTAAAATAAATGAGTCTGCTGGGCCCTATCCTCTTTAAAGATAATAAGGGTGAAAACCCGCGAAACCCCGGGTTCCACCCCCAATTTATAATGAAATGACTCTGCAACCCCCTTTAAAGGTCCCTTCCCCAAAGATAATGAGATGACCCCCTGTTGGCTTTAAAACCCTTTCCCCCTAATGAAAAAATTGGAAGAAAAAGGGCCCGCTGCCCCCCCTCCCCTCTATTTTTTAATTAAAAAGAATGACTGTGCGAACCCCTGCCCTCTAATGGTAAGAGATTTTACTTGCTGACCCTTTTCCCCTAATGATAATAGATTTTTAACCCCCCCCTTTTTAAAAAAACCCCTTTTCCCACCTTTTATCAAAAATGGAAAATGAACCAACCTTTTCCCCAAAAAAAAACCCCCCTTAAATTATAAAAAAAAGATGACTCTGGCCCCGACCCCCTGCCCTTTAATGATAATTAAGATGACTCTGCTGCCCTTTTCCCTTTTTAAAAGAAAAATTAAGATTTTATCTGCTGACCCTTTTCCCCAAAAAAAAATGGGGATGAAATCGCTGACCCCTTTTCCCCTAAAAGATAATAGAATACTCTGCTGACCCTGACCTCTAAAAGGGTAATTTTAAATTACTAGTGACCCTGCCCTCCCCAAAAAAAATGGGAAAACTGTGCTGAACCCCCCCTGTCCCTCCCTAATGATAATGAGGGTGACTTCTCCGACCCTTTTCCCGGTCATCATTAAAGAATGACTTAAATGCCCCTCCCCCCCTAATAATTTAAAGAATGACCCCTGCTGACCCTGGCCCAAATGATTTAAGGGGAAAGACCTGCCCGGCCCTTTTCCCCTAAATGAAATGAATGGAAATCTGCGACCCCTTCCTCTAATGATAATGAAAATTTGACCCCCCCTTTTTAAAGAAACCCTGGCCCCCCTGGAAAAGAGATGCTCTGCGACCCTTTTTTCCCCTAATGATAAAAGATGGGCTCTGCTTTACCCCTTCCTCAATGATAAAAAAGATGACTCTTGCCCCTTTTGGTGACCCGTACCCCCCCTAATGATAAAAAGATAACTCTGCTGAACCCCCTTTTTCCCTCAAATTTTGATAAAAAGATGACTCTCTGACCCTGTCCTCTAATGAAAATGGGGGAAGACCCCATTTTTGACCAAAAATGACCAAAAATTTTCCGGGGCCCAGAGGTAAAAAACCCTTTTTTTAAAACAATTTTTTGCAAAATAAGAGGCTGTGTAAAAATAAGAGGTGATTATGTCGGTGATGATCTCCTCCCGCACAGATCTGTAAAAAATTAAACCCCTGGATTCGGACGGGCGCGCGGCGTGCCTGTGTGATCAGCGCCATTTACATCCATTAAGCTCCTCACGCAATCCCCATGATCCAGGCTCGGCGACAGTCGCACTCGCCGTCTCTGGAGCCATTTTCACAGTTTTCTGTGAACAAAGAGATGTTCCCGCTCTGGAGGCGCCGCTTATCAAACGCTCGTTATGTAACATAGTTTGCATAGGAAATCTGGTTGAAAACAATCTACTGCATTTTTATTCTCACAGCTTCCTCCACAGTGTAAGAGGTGAAGGTTTTTTAATCTGAAACAGGGCTTGATTACTGAAATACTCTGTGCTGCAGGTGTCATTATCCAGAGGCTGGTTTCTGTACATCTCCCTTATGTCTTTACTGATATCACATGAAGTGACACTCTGAAATGCTCTGTGCTGCAGTGGACTCCTTTTATTATGTTAAAATACTCTGTGCTGCTGTCTTACCCTTTCCCTATGTGTGCATTAACCTCCTTATTACATAACACTGTACTGTCACTCAGCCCTCACTAACATCCTTACAGGAACAATCAGATAATTGTCTCCGACAAGACCATCACAACCTTTCCCTGAAATACTCTGTGCTGCTGTCTTACCCTTTCCCTGTTTATTCTTTAACCTCCTTATTTCATAACACTGTCCTGTCACTCAGCCCTCTCCTCACTCACCTCCTTACATGAACGAACAGATAATTGTCTCCGACAAGACCGTCACAACCTTTTCCTGAAATACTCTGTGTTGCTGTATAAACCTTTCCCTTGTGTGCATAAACCTTTTTATATCATGACTCATCCCTGTCCTCAGTAACATCAATACATGAATAATCACGCCACCGCCTCCCACTAGACCAACACACTACATCCTGAAATACTCTGTGCTGCTGTCCAGCCTTTAACCATTGTGTGCATTAACCTCCTCATATCATGACACTGTCCAATACATCCAGCCCTGTCATCCCTTATAGTATTATATGAATAATCAGGTCATTGCCTCCCACAAGACCAGACAAACCATTTCCTGAAATACTCTGTGGTGCTGTCTTACCCTTTTGCCATGTGTGTATTGACCTCCTTATTTCATAACACTGTCCTGTCACATGCAGCCCTCTCCTCACTAACACCTCACTAACATCATTACATGAACAATCAGACAATTACTTCCGACAAGACCGTCACAACCTCCTCCTGAAATACTCTGTGCTGCAGTCCAATCTTTACCATTTGGTGTATTAACCTCCTCATATCATAATATTGCCCAATACATTCAGCCCTGTCCTCACATATAGTAATATATATATCACTAAGACAGCAGCTCAGAGTATTTCAGGAGGAGGCTGTTAGTCTTCTCGTGTATATATATATATATATAATCAGGTCACTGCCTCCCCACAAGCCCAACATACCCGGCTGCTGAAATACTTTGTGCTGCTGTCTGGCCATTTGCCTTTGTGTGCCTTACCTCCTCATATCATGATTCAGCCCTGTCTTACTAAAATTTTTGCATGAAAGATTGGATCGCTACTTCCCACTAAACCAGCACATCCATCTCCTAAAATACTCTGTGCTGCTGTCATACCCTTTACTACTACAGTGCATTAACCTCCTCATATCATGACACTGCCTGTCACATCCAACCCTGTCCTCACTAATAGCATTCTGTTAATAATCAGGTTACTAGCTCCCACAATTCCCTTCTGAAATACTCTGTGCTGCGGTCTGACCATTATTGTGCATTAACCTCCTCACATCACGACTCAGCCCTGTCCTCACTAACATCATTACATGAATGAACAGAGGCAGAACACACATCTCCTGAAATATTCTGTGCTGCTGTGCATGATGCTCCTTCCACTGCAAGATTAACACTGTTCTCCTGAAATACTCTGTGCTGCTGGAAGGCTTATAATATGTGTACATTACACTACATGGAAGACTCAGATGCCTTCACTCCTGAGAATGATGCTCATAATTTAGCAGGTGTCTCCCTGTCACGATCATTATCCTGCGTTGTCAACATTGGGCGCCTCATCGCTATAAATGTCTCCTACATCGGTTGTACATGACCTTTAAGTAAGTGACGCCTTTCAACCGTACTTAGCGCTGTCTCAAGTAAATGCATAATCTGCATAATGACATTTCTCAGGTGCAGAACCCAGAAACGCTCCTCGCCGCTTGTCCGGGATTAGCGCTAAAGCCGCAGATTATCTTCCTACACGTTGTGATTATTATAGTGTCACTAATTAGGATGGATCCAGATAAATCAGAGGGGAAGGGGTTAAAAAAATCCCCACTGAAGTGTGAGGCACATCTGCCTAGGAGACACCAAGCTGCCTCCCATCTCGACTAATAGGATGAATATTTAAAACATATAAAAAAATATTTAAAAAATTTCACATTTTTTATTTTTCCAACAATAAAAATTCTGAAAATTTACAATCCACAAAAATGAATTTAAAAGTTAAAATTTTTTTGAAATATCTTAATTTTTAGCTAGATTTTTAGCTATCTGGATAAATGTTTGTGTGTGTGGGAGGGATAAAGAAAATCACTGCTGGAGTCTGACATACCCCCATATTCCTACCTTGGAAACACCATGGCATACCATGGTTGGCTTGTAGGGTAATGTTGGCCAGAAATATTTCCAAATTTTGATTTTTCTAGCAAGAAATTTCAGAAAAATTTTCCAGAATGGATGCATAGATACCATGAAAAAAGGGAAGAGGAGGGGATGAAAAAAAATCCCTGCTGAAGTCTGACAAGTCCACAAAATGAAATCAAATGTTTAGAAAAATTTGAAATATCTTAATTTTTATCTACATTTTTAATTGTCCGGCTAAATGGAGGGAGAGGGGGTAAAGAAAATCCCTGCTGGAGTCTGCCATACCCATACCTTGGTAATACCAAGTTGCATACCCTTGTTGGCTTGTAGAGTAAAAATGGCCAGAAATATTCCCAAATTTAGATTTTTCTAGCAAGAAATTTCAGAACAATTTTCCACAATGGATGCATAGATACTAAGAAAAGGGGAAGAGGAGGGGATGAAAAAAAAATCCCTACTGAAGTCTGACAAGTCCACAAAATGAAACAGAATGTTTTGAAAATTTTGAAATATCTTAATTTTTTATCTACATTTTTAGATATCTGGATAAATGAATGGAGAAGAGGTAAAGAAAATCCCTACTGGAGACTGACGTTCCCCTACCTTGTAAACACCAAGTTGCATACCCTTGTTGGCTTTTAGGGTAATGATGGCCAAAATAATTCCCAAATTTTAATTTTCCTAACAATAAATTTCTGAAAAAATCTCCAGAATGGAAACATAGATACTAAGGGCCGCATGTATGAAAACTGTCTAGGTGTAAGACATTCTTTGTTGCACACTGAAATCCATCAGAGCTCAGCTTTCATTTCATATAGTGCTCTAAAAAATTACAGGGGAGCTATGATTGGTTGCTAGACAGTTTTCATACATGTCCCCAAATCCTGGTCCAGGAAAAAGGGAAGGTGAGGGGATGGAAAAAAAATCCCTGTTTGAGTTTGACATACATCTACCTTGGAAACACCAAGGAAAGAATGCACAAAAATGAAATAAATTTTTTTACAAATTTAAATATCTAAATTTTTAGATATCCTGATAAATTATGGGGGAGAAGTAAAAAAAAAAAAATCCTTTCTGGAGTCTGACGTACATCTACCTTGGAAGCACCAAGTTTCATCGCATGTTTTGCTTGCAGGGTAATGTGTGTGATTACCATTTGAAAGCTAAAGGAGAAAGAGTCTACAAAAATGTTTTAAAAAGTGATATATCTAGATGTGGGCAACACAAAATGGTTACAATTTAGACCAGAATTACATTAAAAAAATTTAATTACAAAATAACAAATTGTTTCAATTCATTCTGTGGATAATTTTTGTTTCTGAAATAAGAAAATGGGTCCAGGCAAAATTTGTGAATTTTGTTGTGATTTGTCTTCCATTTGTAGTGTTGATCGAATACAGTACTGAAGGTCTATTTTCCATTCAAAAGCTACAATTTTCAAAATATCGAGCATTTGGGATGTCTCAAACTCTAATTTCATTTAAGTCTATGGAGGAAAAATTCTGGATGTGTTTTCTGGCCTCTGGAAAGCAACTGCAGCAGCCAAATCCCTACAAGTTGCATGGAAACACCATCTCACATCCGTGGAACCTTAACCCTAAACCAAACTGTAATTCTAACCCCAAACTCAGTTCTTCCCATAAACCCAAACTTAACCTTGACAATTCCACAATTTTCCCTAACCCTAACTCCCGCCCAAACCCTAGCCTAAGCACAACTTAGGGGTTAGGGACAACTTTCCTGTGATTGTCGGTAACCCTAACCCCAATTTAGGGTTAGCATATAGGGGAAACATTCTGGATGTGTTTCCTTGCCTCCGGAAAGAAAAAAAAAAACCTACAGTAGGCATATGCCTTTAAATTGCAAGGGAACACAACCACACACCTAGTAAAATCTCGGGATCCCTAACCCCAACTCCAACCCTAAACCTAATTCCAACCATACACCAAACCTAGAGATTAATTTTCTGTGATTTTCCTAACTCTAATCCAAACCCAAACCTTCACCCCTGTTTAGGGCTAGTCTAGGGGGAAAATTCTGCATGTAGCCATAAGCCTTCAAATTGAATGGGAACACCATTACACATCTGGGTAACCATAAGGGTATGTTCACACAGCGTATATCGGCGCATATTTCTAAAGCACTCTGGCCTGCGATGAGCGGAGAAAAGCCCGCCCCCCTTCCCATGCTCATATTCCGTCCAAAAACCGGACAAAATGTTTTTCGGGCGGCCATTGGTTTTCCATAGAAGCCCTTTGTTTTCATTTGCGGGCGGTTTTTCAGACGATTTGCAAAACCACAAACCGTCTGAAAAACCGCCCGCAAACCCGTGCCGTGGGGTCATGCCCTAATTATAACCCGAACTCTTACACCAAACCCTACTTTAACTAAAACTCTAACCTGGGCCATAATTTAAAGGAGAAACCTAACTTCAGTCCTACCCCAAACCCAATTTAGGGTTAGTCTATAGTGAAAAATTCGACATCTGATTTCTGGCTTCTTGAAAGCACCTGCAGCAATCAAATGCCTCCAAATTGCATGGGGATACTATCTCACATCCGGGGAACCCTAACTCCAACAGGAACCCTGCAACTGTAACCTGAACTTTAACTAAAACTCCCACCCAAGGCCAAACTCAAAGACAAACCCTAACCCTGGCTCCAAACCTATCCCAACCCAGGGTTAGGGAGGAATTTTCAGCAAATTTTACAAAAAATCTGGTTCATGGTGAAATTAATTGAATTTAGGTCTAAATCAGGTCGAATTTATCCAGAATCCAAAGTGCAACTGAAGAACCGAACCCATTTTTGTTTTTTTGTTGGCCGGCAACTAAACTGCTCCAAAAACTTTCTCTGGTGCAGAAAACCAAAGACAGAATTTCCCCCTGAAGACAGAAACTAGATCATTGACTCAAAGAAGGAAGAAGACATTACTTTGGTGAAAAGTTTGTAAAGTTTAGAATCCTTCATAGGTTCTGTAGGAAATAGTGAAAGCTGGATGCCCCAGCCGCTGGCACCGTGTGACTGACCCCCAACTCAAGCCAGATGAGAACTGCAGATGGAATTCCCCTTTAAAGATGTGTTTTGAGCTTGGTTCCTTCAGCACGGTCAGGTCCTGGCAGCTATCTCCCATCAGGAAGGTGTTATTATTATGTACCTCCATCCGCACATTATACCGCGCGCCATAACAGTCAATATCTGCTGTGTTGGCAATTACAGAGTTAAGGTCTGGATGATAAATCACATCGCCTCGTCCTCCGCTGCTGGAGAAGACTCTGATGATGGACACAATCTCACTGCATAAATCACACGTCAGATCTGTGAGCCCAGCACAGAGGACGTCATTGAGAAGCTTGTGGAGTCTGGAAAACTGGTCTACCCGCAAAATAAAGTTCTGAGGCATCGAGAGGGGGAAGCATGCCTTAACATCCTGTCCCCCAAGTGTCAGTGTCATTATCCTGCCCCCAAGTGTCAGCGTCATTATCCTGCCCCCAAGTGTCAGTGTCATTATCCTTCCCCCAAGTGTCAGCGTCATTATCCTGCCCCCAAGTGTCAGCGTTTATTATCCCGCCCCCAAATGTCAGTGTCATTATCCTGCCCCCAAGTGTCACCCTCATTATCCTGCCCCCACCTGTCAGGGTCATTATCTAGCCCCCCAAGTGTCAGCGTCATTATCCTGCCCTCAAGTGTCATTATCCTGCTCCCAAGTGTCAGTGTCATTATCCTACCCCCAAGTGTCAGTGTTATTATCCTGCCCCCAAGTGTCAGTGTGATTATCCTGCCCCAAGTGTCAGTGTCATTATCCTGCCCCCAAGTGTCAGTGTCATTATCCTACCCCCAAGTGTCAGTGTCCTTATACTGCCCCCAAGTGTCAGCGTAAATTTTTCCCGCCCCCCAAGTGTCAGTGTATTTATCCTGCCCCCAAGTGTCAGTGTCATTATCCTGCCCCCCAAGTGTCAGTGTCATTATCCTCCCCCAAAGTGTCAGATTTATTATCCTGCCCCCAGTGTCCCGAGTCATTATCTGCCCACAAGTATCAGCGTCATTATCCTGCCCCCCAAGTGTCATTATCCTGCCCCCAAGTGTCATTATCCTGCCCCCAAGTGTCATTATCCTGCCCCCAAGTGTCAGTGTCATTATCCTGCCCCCAAGTGTCAGTGTCATTATCCCTCCCCCAAGTGTCAGCGTCATTATCCTGCCCCCAAGTGTCAGGGTCATTATCCTGCCCCCCAAGTGTCAGCGTCATTATCCTGCCCCAAGTGTCAGCGTCAGTATCCTGCCCCAAGTGTCGTCATTATCCTGCCCAAGTGTCAGTGTCATTATCCTCCCCAAGTGTCAAATGTCTTTTTCCTGCCCCCCAAATGTCAGTGTCATTATCCTGCCCCCAAGTGTCTTCATCTTTATCCTGCCCCCAAGTGTCAGCGTCATTATCCGCCCCCCCAAGTGCAGCGTCATTATACAGCCCCCAAGTGTCAGGGTTATTATCCCGCCCCCAAGTGTCTGTGTTATTATCCTTCCCCCCAAGTGTCAGTGTCATTATCCTGCCCCCCTAAGTGTCAGTGTCATTATCCTGCCCCCAGGTGTCAGCGTCATTATCCTGCCCCAAGTGTCAGGGTCATTATCCTGCCCCCAAGTGTCAGCGTTATTATCCCGCCCCCAAGTGTCAGCGTTATTATCCTTCCCCCCAAGTGTCAGTGTCATTATCCCGCCCCAAGTGTCAGCGTCATTTTTCCTGCCCCCCTAAGTGTCAGTGTCATTATCTGCCCCAAGTGTCAGTGTTATTATCCCGTCCCCAAGTGTCAGTGTCATTTTCCTGCCCCCAAGTGTCCTGCGTCATTATCCTCCCTCCAAGTGTCAGTGTCATTATCCTGCCCCCAAGTGTCATTATCCTGCTCCCAAGTGTCAGTGTCCTTATCCTGCCCCTAAAGTGTCAGTGTCATTATCCTGCTCCCCAAGTGTCAGTGTCATTATCAAGCCCCCAAGTGTCAGTGTCATTATCCTGCCCCAAGTGTCAGTGTCATTATCCTGCACCCAAGTGTCAGTGTCATTATCCTGCCCCAAGTGTCAGAGTCATTATCCTGCCCCCCAAGTGTCAGTGTCATTATCAAGCCCCCAAGTGTCAGCGTCATTATCAAGCCCCCAAGTGTCAGTGTCATTATCCTGCCCCCAAGTTTCAGTGTCATTATCCTGCCCCCAAGTGTCAGTGTCTTTATCCTGCCCCCAAGTGTCAGTGTCATTATCCTGTCCCCCAAGTGTCAGTGTCATTATCCTGCCCCCCAAGTGTCATTATCCTGCCCCCAAGTGTCAGCCTGATTTAAAATAAATATATAACTACAGGTGATAACTAACAATTTGCTATAACTGAGCAGCTGATCCTGCGCTGTCACACTGTCACGTCACCTCTCCGGGGCCCAGTGCACACGGCATCGTATCCGGCGCTCCTGTTGGTAATTAGCGGCTGTGTGGAGACTCTGCCCGGTGTCTGTCATATATGATTTTTGATGTAGCAGCTAGATTTGCCAGGCTGAGTCTGGCACGTGCTAGTAATTGGTTAATCAGCTTGTCTCCCTTCATTAGCTTTCTCCGCAATGTGGATGCCAGGAGGTGATAGAAAGTAACTGCATCAGGCAGGAGGATAAAGCCCCAGAGCTGGAGGATCCTCATACTCTGCTCTTATCTAATACCAGAACCTTGTGCCTTAAAGGGGGACTTCACCCTAACTGACCCGTATAGTAGAGCTGAGTTTGTTATGTGGCGCAACTCATGGATATATTATTGGGTTATCTATGATTTTTACATAAGGCTGCAGAAAAACGTATTGTACCGTGGGGCAGCAAACAAACACTTATCAAACCTATCTAGTGGTCTTCATTGCCTATAGCAACCAATCACAGCTCATAGCAACCAATAAGAGGTCAGCTTTCATTTTGCTTGAGCAGTATAAGAAATTAAATCTGAGCTCTGATTGGTTGCTATGGGCTCTGATTGGTTGTTATGGGCTCTGATTGGTTGCTATGGGCGCTGATTGGTTGCTATGGGCAACAAAGACAGTCTTACTGTTAGGCCTCATTGATCCAACCTGTCTCGTGATAAGATTTTTTTGTTGTTGCCCATAGCAACCATTCAGCGCTCATAGCAAACAATCAGAGACCATAGTAACCAATCAGAGCCCATAGCAACCAAAGTCCATAGCAACCATTCACCACTCACAGCAACCAATCATAGCCCATAACAACCAATTAGAGCTCATAGTAACCAATCAGAGCTCAGCTTTCATTTTGCTACAGTAGTATAAGAAATGAAAGCTGAGCTCTGATTGGTTGCTTTGAGCTCTGTTTGGTTTCTTTGGGCAACAATAAGTCTTAACACTAGACAGGTTTGATAAATGAGGCCTAACAGTAAGACTGTCTTTGTTGTCCATAGCAACTAATCAGAGCCCACAGCGACCAATCAGAGCTCATAACGACCAATCAGAGCCCATAGTAACCAATCAGAGCTCATACCAACCAATCAGAGCCAGTAGCAACCAATCACAGCCCATAGTAACCAATCACAGCTCAAAGCAACCAACCAGAGCTCATAGCAACCAATCAGAGCCCATAGCAACCAGAGCTCATAGTAACCAATCAGAGCTCATAGCAACCAATCAGAGCCCATAGCAACCAATCAGAGCCCAGATCAACCAATCAGAGCTCATAGCAACCAATCAGAGCTCATAGCAACCAATCAAAGCCCATAGTGACCAATCAGAGCTCATAGCAACCAATCAGAGCCCATAGCAAACAATCAGAGCTCACAGCGACTAATCAGAGCTCATAACAACCAATCAGAGCTCATAGCAACCAATCAGAGCCCATAGCAACCAATCAGAGCTCACAGCAACCAATCAGAGCTCATAGCATCCAATCAGAGCCCATAACATCCAGAGCTCATAGCAACCAATCAGAGCTCACAGCAACCAGCCAGAGCTCATAACGACCAATCAGAGCCCATAGTAACCAATCAGAGCCATAGCAACCAATCAGAGTGCATATAACCAATCAGAACCCATTGTAACCAATCAGAGCTCATAGCAACCAATGAGAGCCCATAGCAACCAATCAGAGCCCATAGCAACCAATCAGAGTTCAAAGCAACTAATCAGAGCTCAGCTTTCATTTCTTATACTGCTGTAGCAAAATGAAAGCTGAGCTCTAATTGCTTACTATGGGCTCTGATTGGTTGCTATGAGACTTGTTTGTTTCTATGAGCTTTGATTGGTTGCTATGGGCACTGATTGGTTGCTATGGGGTTTGATTGGTTGCTATGGGCTCTGATTGGTTGCTATGGGGTTTGATTGGTTGCTATAGGCACTGTTTGGTTGCTGTGAGCTCTGATTGGTTGTTATGAGCTTTGATTGTTGCTATAAGATCTGATTGGTTGCTATGAGATTTGATTGTTGCTATGGGCAACAATGATAGTCCTAACACTAACGAAGGCCTCTGTAGCTGACATTTTACTACTCTGACAGGCTCAGGAGCCCTATTGGTACTCTGTCCTGTAATATATCACTATTGCAGAACAGTGTACAAGCGATCGCGCTCCATAGAGGTCAAGTACCCAGGAGCACTACAGGGTAAAAAGAAAAAAGTTCACGTTTCTAAACACCCGCTTTTGCCATTACACAAATAATTTCTTAAAACAATGACACCTGATTGTTATCGGTGCGTCCATAAAGGTGGCGGCTATGACGGGGCCATGGCATATTTCCTTGGGGATACCAAATGGTGGATTGCCGACGTCCTGTGTATATAGATCTATATACATATGTGTTTGCCACTTGGGGCTGGGGCCGGGGGGCTTCCCATTCACCTCTCTTTCCTTGGATCCCCAATTAGAGGAGGAACTTTGAGGAGACCGTTCACTTGTTTGGATGCCGGGAGGGACGATGACCACGATGCTAAAATTTGGAGATGTCATTTGTTCGGCTGTTTACAAGGTTTTTTTTTTTTTTTTTTACATTTTTCACAATATAATTGTATATAGTTTTTTTTAATTTTTCATGTTGATACATTGGAAGTGTTACGTTAACACAAAAATGGAAGTTTTCATTGTCTTCACTAAGCCTCATCTATGTAAACAATGGATACTTATTGTGAAGTAACACCTTGTACCCACGGGCGATGCCTATGCTCAGCTTGTAATGTTTTTTGTATCGAGTATAATGGAAGCAATAATAAACATGTGTTTAAAAAAAAAAAAAGCACAGTAGAAAAGTAATTCCCATCACCAAAATTGCATGTTTTTTTTTTTTACTGCCATAAAAAGTGATTACAAAGTCGCATGTATCCCAAAACCGTCCCAATAAAATCTACTTTTCAAACACCTGCCCCCCCCCCCCTAAAGAAAAAAAAAATCGCTCAGGTCTGCAGATTGAAGAAAAAAAAAAAAAACATATTGCATGTTTTAAAAAGTATTGGTGGTAAAAATTTTTTTAAAAGTTTGCATTTTTAAAAAAAAAAGTACTAAAAACACTACAACCTTGGTATCATCAGAATTGTACCCACCTGTATAATACAGATAATATGTCAATGATACCGAACAGCGAGCTCTAAAAAAATGAGTCCCTGCACAACTGGCGCGATTGCAGTTTTTTTTTGTGTGTGTTCCATCCCCCCCTTCCCCTGTTCTCAAAGAATTGTAGGGGTTTTCCACTACATTACTTGGTTTTATTAAAACGTACATCTTGTCGCCATTATTTGTCTATATAGATGGGAAAATAAAAAAAAGTTGTGGCTCTTGCAAGGCGGAGAGATAAAAGTGACTGAAACAAAACTCAATGAGGCAGGAAAAAGGTTAAAGGGGTTCTCCACCTCCTATAAAAATAATGGCAGCTCCTGGGGCCCCAATAAAATAAAAACCCCTATTCTCCCCTTCCCAGTTGCAGCGGCGCATCTCCCCGGCTATCACTTCTGAACGGGGGTCGTCACCGCCACAGCAGCAGATCGACTAGCGTGACGTGACTCGTATTTACATCACCGCTTGGAAGTAAACAGCTCCGGATAGTGCTATAAGGATGAATTCACACGGCTTATTGCAGG
Organism: Phyllomedusa bahiana; assembly: GCA_025379985.1. Classification (NCBI taxonomy): domain Eukaryota; kingdom Metazoa; phylum Chordata; class Amphibia; order Anura; family Hylidae; genus Phyllomedusa; species Phyllomedusa bahiana. Next base: position 28,586 of record JAODAL010006987.1, read on the forward strand.
CGTAGAGCGGCACATCCTGCTGCTTTAGGAGTACGCGCTGACCAGCACTCTGTGCCGGCCCCCATTCACTTTAGCTTTCCCCGGCAGGTATTGCAGCGCAATTACCCCCCTCTCCCCCCGAACTACGGCCCGCAAATACGCCGTGTGAACATACCCTAAGAGTCACCTGACCGTTTCAGCCAATCAGCTGCTGCGGCGGTGACATCCCACTTTCAGAAGTGCCACCAGAAAAGCAGGGAGATGCGGCACTGGAATCGAAAACTGGAAGAAACAGAGTTTAAGTTTTTTTTAAATTTTACTGGGGCCAATGAGCTGCAGGTATGTTTTTTTTTTTTTGTATAAGAGGTGGACAACCCCTTTAAGGGAGCCTAGTGAATTCTGAAACTCCAGAATTTTTGGGGGGTCATTATTGCATCTTTTTCCACTTATTTCCAAAAACCTTCTGAGTGCAAAACAATCCTAAATTGATCCCAAAAGTTGCCATCAGAACAACAACCGGATCATGATGGCCTGGGACAAGGTATTCTGGTGCTCTAGGCAAATAAGGCATATAGCGCCCCTCTATGAAAAATTCAGCCCCCAACAGACCTCCATGCACCCCCTTTTCTGCCTTGGATAGGGGCGTAGCTATAGGGGGTGCATACCTCCCAACTTTTAGATTTTGCAAAGAGGGACACATCAGGCCACGCCTCCAACCACACCCAAACATGTGACATCACATAAAGGCACGCCTCTAACCACGTCCAAATACGTACATGCCAACTTTTTAGATTGCCAAAAAGGGAGACATTTTCAGGATTGCATTGTATCCAATTATGAAATATTAAGTAAGTTGTTATGTAATATACAGCGAGGAAGCAATCAGACACTTTTTAAAGCAAGAAAGTCAGTTTATTGCTGAAAATCTATTTCCCAAATGAAAAAGAGAGACATTTATAGAGCTAAGAGGGACAGAGGGACAAGGGTTAAAAATAGGGACTGTCCCTCCAAAATAGGGACAGTTGGGAGGTATGGGGGTGCAGAGGTAGTAGTCGCTACTGGGCCCTGCAGCCGGAGGGGGCCCAAAAGCTTTTTTGCCATACCAGCATTGTAAGTGGCACATGGTAGGTGGGGGGCCACATTTCACTTTTTGCACTAGGGCCCTGAAGCTTCAAATCACACCTGTGGCCTTGGATGAATTGGCGCCATAGGCAGTCTCCCTATCTTCGCCTACCCATCGCCCCAGCCCTGACAACTGTAGATAGAGCAGAGCTGAAGCTCATCCTTGAACTTCTTCGCTGACCTATAACCCTATATAGGACTTTAAATCTTAAAACGGGTCAGTTTTGGGGCAAATAACACACTCGGCTCTGCTACATCTACACAATGCGTTCGCCGGTGGAGCTGTTTGCACGTGATAATAGACTCGCTTTGCTATTCATGGTCAGATTGTAGCAGGAATCGGGATCTATTATGTGTGAAGAAGGGAAGATCTTTGCTATTATGCCGCCACATGGTGCCCAGCACATCACAGGCGCGGTGCGGGAGGGGGGTGCTGTTACCTGTATGCACCCCCCATTCATCCCACTTCATCTTCTCTACCACAGTTATGTCCTTTGTCCTGTAATATATTACTCCATAGCTACTGGATTGAAAAATAGACCCCGGAGTATCCCCCTGCTGGGAGTGTTTTACATTCACTGCATGGATCACAGAGAACAAATATTTGACTTCCTTTGTCATACGAGTCGCACTGATCCATAGTCAATTCCCGCCGCCGCTTACTTGTTGTGCTGCAGGTGTATCCAGCTGTCTGCTCAAATCAACCTGAAAAAATACACATCGCCCGTGAAATCCGGAGCTGTGGACAATCAGCTAATCACAGCAGCACAGAGTGTTTACAGGAATGAGCCAGGCTAGGCTTGCACATATTACAACCTGGACGCTATTCCATAATACAGGCAGATTGCTGCACCTCCTCGGGGAGTTTTGGGGATTGATTATGAACTTTGCAGAGGAAAAAGGTTGCACATTTATTTCTCCATATTTAGTTATTTGTATCTAAATGCGTGACTTTAGTTTTGTGCCGCTGACAGCATAAAATTCCAAATTGTAGGAGTAATGTTTGCTAGTCCATAGTATGTAAACCAAGATGAATGGGAATGGAGAGGGTAGGATAGAGATTGAAGTTTCCACAGCAGCACAGAGTGTTTTAGAGGAGAATAGTGCCGATATGTTCACAGCTTTGAAAGTTACATAATTATCCAGCGACACAGAGGATTTCAGGACAAATGAGTGCGCTGATTTCACTGGGTAATTAGGCCAAGAGCTACATAGTGAAAGAGGTTGAATCTTTTTGTAGCACAGAGTATTTCAGCATAGATGAGTGGCAAAGAAAGGGGAATATCTCTCCTTGGGGAGAGCACCTGATAGGTGCATAGATGAGTGTGATGATCTTTCTAAATAATAGCCTGAGGGTTACATAGAAGATAAAATAGGATCTCTCAGTAGTACAGAGTATTTCAGGACAGATCAGTGTACTAATCTTACTGGGTTAGGGTCTTGGAGCTTTATAATGGAACAGAAAGGATCTTTTAGCAGCACAGAGTATTTCAGGAAAGGTAAGTGTACTGATTTTATTGGGCTATAGCCTAAGAGCTACACAGTGGAAAAGGTAGGGTTCTTCAGCAGCACAGAGTATTTCAGGATAGAGGAGTGTACGGATTTTATTGGGCTCTAGCCTAAGCGCTACACAGTGGAAAAGGTAGGAGTCTTCAGCAGCACAGAGCATTTCAGGACAGAGGAGTGTGTTGTTCTTACAATGTTATTAGAGCTACTTCGTAAAAGAGGTAGGACCCTTTAGCAGAACAGATTATTTCAGTACAGATGCGTGTGCTGATCCTAGTGGGTTATATTCTGAGAGCTACAAAGTAGAAGAGGTAGGATCCTTTAGCAGCACAGAGTATCTCAGGAAAGATGAGTGGGCTTATCTTATTGAGTTATAGTCTGGGAGCTACATGGTGTTAGGATCCTTCAGCAGCACAGAGAATTTCAGCCAGGACAGAAGAATGTGGTAATTTTATAGTGTTCATCAACTAAGAGTGACATAGTGGAAGATGTAGGATCCCTCAGCAGCACAAAGTGTTTTAGCACCTGAATGTCTGTGGCAAGACATATTAAAAGGGTTTTGCTACAAAGTAAAATTGATGTGAGAAACTTGCAAATTAAATAATAAAATTTTTCCCCATTCATCATTATTAAAAATTCTGCCCCATTTTTGTTTTAGCTGCTCCCTTAGTGATCCATAGAGTACAGCTCATCTCCAGGAGATACGACCAGGGCTGAGAGCTTCTCAGTCCTGACCACACATGCTCAGACATCACCTCTCCTCTCAGGCAGCTACTGTCAGTCTCTTCCCTGCTTAGTAATCACACACACTCACTGCTGAGCGAGTGTTCAACCCCAGGTGCTGTCATTCTACTCCTGTCCTCTGTGCTCCTTAGTAATCACACACACTTACTGCTGAGTGAGCATTCAACCCCAGGTGCTGTCATACTACTCCCGTCCTCTGTACTCCTTAGTAATCACACACACTCACTGCTGAGCGAGTGTCCAACCCCAGGTGCTGTCATTCTACTCCTGTCCTCTGTGCTCCTTAGTAATCACACACACTCACTGCTGAGCGAGTGTTCAACCCCAGGTGCTGTCATTCTACTCCTTTCCTCTGTACTCCTTAGTAATCACACACACTCACTGCTGAGCGAGTGTTCAACCCCAGGTGCTGTCATTCTACTCCCATCCTCTGTACTCCTTAGTAATCACACACACTCACTGCTGAGCGAGTGTTCAACCTCAGGTGCTGTCATTCTACTCCTGTCCTCTGTACTCCTTAGTAATCACACACACTCACTGCTGAGCGAGTGTTCAACCCCAGTTGCTGTCATTCTACTCCCATTCTCCACTCTTTGGTAGTTAGTCAAATAGTGCAAATAAATAAAAAGAATACAGAAACCTCAGTCAGGAATGTGCATTGAGAAAAAAGATCCAAATGTTTGGTTCCTGCAGGGATTTGAACCTAGGACCCCTATGAAAGGCAGAAGTGCTAACCACTCAGCTACATTGTAGCTACTCACAGCTCTTTTCATAAACAGACCTTTGTTTGACTAGAGTGAGCACACTGTGGGGAAAGGCATGATAATGTCAAGCCTGCTGGGTCACATGATATGCAGTTCAAACACATTGCACACGCCTCTTTTTGAACACACTGAAAGCTGAAGCAGAACAAATCAGGCATGAAATGCCTTTGTGGTAAATCCCCTTTAAGAGATTGCGAGTGGTCCCCCTGCCATTCAAAGCCAGGAGCCCCCTATAAACCCACTCTTTATTTGACTAGAGTGAGCACACTGCGGGGAAAGGCATGGTGATGTCAAGCCCGCTGGATCTCATGATATGCAGTTCAAACACATTGCACACACCCTCTTTTGAACACACTGAAAGCTGAAGCAGAACAAATCAGGCATGAAATGCCTTCGTGGAAAAACCCCTTTAAGAGATTGCGAGTGGTCCCCCTGCCATTCAAAGTCAGGAGCCCCCTATAATCCAAAGCTTAGTGTGGATGAATGCTTTCCATCATGGTCCCCAAATAATGAATGCCACCACAGCGGGGTGCAGGACCCCCTGTGTTCACTAGGTGGGATCTGCATCTACCAGTCTTTTCTTGGAAGTTCTGCTGTATCTAAACTAATGGGCCCCTACTGGACCCTCTGAGGGCAACCTCCAGCATCTGAACAGTGCCCATAAGTGGCGGCTCATCAGAGCTCATGGTCCCGCCAGTCCTCACTAGTAACCAAATATTAGGCTTCACATTAAATACTCTGCAGTCAGCGGTGGCACAATGAGAACAGCAAATCAATATGGCCGTGCCCGGCTCCCACATAATATTTCATGGACTCAGCAGCACCAGCGGCCGCCTGCGCCGCCGCTCAAAGGTTAAACATCCTTTATTCAATCCCTCTGAACACTAGATCATTCAGGGACATGAAAAACCAAGGGAGCGGAGTCATTTACATCCCTCGCAGCCTCCGCTCCATCATCCTAAAATGGGTTGTCTCACTACAGGGATTGCTGCTTTTTATGTTAAAGATCTTGCAAAAACAAGTGACTTTGCATTATGTGTCCATTAACAGTGTCCAACCTATTCCTAGATATCCCCTCTTGTATGGGATGCATCGGCTCCTCAGGTCCCTATAGCTACAGACCTGTTCAATCTCTCCTGATAGGCTGCCAGCACTGGTTGCTATAGCTACAGACCTGTTTGATCTCTCCTGATAGGCTGTCAGCATTGGTTGCTATAGCTACAGACCTGTTTGATCTCTTCTGATAGGCTGCCAGCACTGGTCACTATAGCTACAGACCTGGTTGATCTCTCCTGATAGGCTGCAGCCTGGTTGCTATAGCTACAGAATGTTTGATCTCTCTGATAGGCTGCCAGCAATGGTTGCTATAGCTACAGACCTGTTCAATCTCTCCTGATAGGCTGCCAGCACTGGTTGCTATAGCTACAGACCTGTTAGATCTCTCCTGATAGGCTGCCAGCACTGGTTGCTATAGCGACAGACCTGTTTGATCTATCCTGATAGGCTGCCAGCACTGGTTGCTATAGCACAGACTGTTGATCTCTCCTAATAGGCTGCCAGCACTGGTTGCTATAGCTACAGACCTGTTTGATCTCTCCTGATAGGCTGCCAGCACTGGTTGCTATAGCTACAGACCTGGCTTCTACTGCAGCCAGTAAACACGCCCCTGAATACAAAATGAAACCAAGAAAACGGGACTGAGGTAAGTCGAATCAATGTAGTGAGACAACCCCTTTAATATGAGGAAACAGCTGAAACCCGACAACCCCAACCATAAATCAGTGATCCCAGCTCTACTGGAGGTTACAGCAACACTTACTGCAAGGTGAACCTACAGGGCGTGGGGGCTGGGTACAGATGCCCATTGGACCGTCTCCTCTTGGAAGCAAGGTTCCTCCAAAACTAAATTGGTCACAGGTGCTCCTGGTGCTGAGACCCCCAGCTGTAATCTAAAAAGGAACCAAGCAGCAAGTGTTTGATTTCCCTACAGCGCCCCCAGAGGAGAAACATACATAATGTTACATAATGTCTAAAGAAGTCAATAGGCTGTGAGTATAAAAGAGGGCATGCTAGGTCCTCCAGAGATAAGGCTAACTTTAGAGTCCCCTTTATTCTTCTAAACTCCATAGAGGTTACATATCACACGGCATTATGGGAAAGGAGCTGAGAAGCTCAAGCGCCCTCTATCGGATATAACAAATCCTCAATTTGCTTTTGATTCACTGAATCTTTAAGAAGCAAAAGGGATATTAGCCAAGCCAGTATCACCCAGCTGCAGACAGCTGTTTTGGGGTTTTGCCCCTCATCAGTGCAGAGTAGAGCAAAAGTGGCTGGTTGGGTGGAAGGCAATGAGTGGCTCAGAAAGAGGAATATCTCTTCTTGGGGAGAGCACCATATAGGTGTGTGTAGATTTGGAATTGCCTTTTTGCCCTCCACTAAGCATCTGCATATCACAAGGCATTATGGGAAAGGAGCTGAGAAGCTCAAGCGCCCTCTATCGGATATAACAAATCCTCAATTTGCTTTTGATTCATTGAATCTTTAAGAAGCAAAAGGAATATTAGCCAAGCCAGTATCACTCAGCTGCAGACAGCTGTTTGTAGGTTTTTTCCCTCATCAGTGTAGAGCAGAGTGATACTGGCTGGTTGGGTGGGAGGCAATGAGTGGCTCAGAAAGAGGAATATCTCTCCTTGGGGAGAGCACCATATAGGTGTGTGGAGATTTGGAATTGCCTTTTTGCCCTCCACTAAGCATCTGCATATCACAAGGCATTATGGGAAAGGAGCTGAGAAGCTCAAGCGCCCTCTATTGGATGTAATAAATCCTCAGTCCTCGAAAAGACAATCGCAAAACTCCAAACATATAGGTTAGTGTAAAAACTTTGTTTTTGCCTATGGATAAAGTCTCCTGCTTGGTACACTGGGTGGGTGTTGTACAAGACATGAAACGCGTTGGTGCATGATGAGGTCCTAAAGAATCGAATCCAGACGCTGATACATTGTGTGGTCTTGTAGTGCAGCCAGCCTTGGAGAGGGTGGTGGTTAGTGTTGTGTTTAAGTTTTATGATTAAGATGGCTGATGTTTCAGTTGGGGTTCAGATTAGGATATGGCTTAAGTAAAGACTAGGGTTACGTTTAGGACCAGAGTCTCAGTGGGTGTTAGGATTAGAGTAGTCTGAATTACGGCTAGGATTAAATTTAGGACAGGAATTTCACTTGGGTTTAGGGCTGGAGTTTTATCTGGGGTTAGCGTAAAGGTATGAGAAACGGTTAGGTTTACGACTGGAGTTTTACTTGGAGTTAGAGGTAGGGTTAGGGTTGGGGTTGGGGTTACACTTGGGGCTAAGGTTGAATTTTCAGTTAGGATTAAAATTTGAGTTAGGGCTAAGGTTAGGTTAAGGGGACGAGTTTCATCTGGGGCTTGGGTAAAGTTTGAGTTAGGGTTAGGTTTAGGGCTGGAGTGTTACTTCAGATTAAGATTAGGATCGGGTTTGAGTTAGGGCTAGGTTTACAGCTGGAGTTTCAGCTGAGGTTAGGGTTATCGTAAATTTTGAGTTATGGCTAGGGTTATGGTTAGGGCTGGAGTTTTACTCGGGGTTAGGGTAGAGTTTGAGTTAGAGGAAGGTTTAGGGTTGAGGTTTCAGTTGGGGTTAAGGTTAAAGTTTCAGCTGGGGTTCAAATTTCAGTAAGCTAAGGTTAAATTAAGGGAATTAGTTTCACCTAGAGTTAGGGTAGAGTTTGAGTTAGGGCTAGGTTTAGGGCTGGAGTTTTATTTTGGATTAAGATTAGGGTAGGGTTTGACTGAAGGCTAGGATTACAGTTGCGCTGGAGTTTTACTTGGGGTTAGGGTAGGGTTTGAATTAGGGTTAGGTTTTAAGTTGGCGTTTCACTTGGGGTTAAGGTTATCATACATTTTGAATTATGGCTAGGGTTATATTTAGAGCTGGAGTTTCACTAAGGACTAAGGCTAGGCTACAGTTTAATTTAGGGTTAGGGTGTCACAATTTGCCAGGAATCGTGCCTCTTGCACAACCACAACATGCCCTTTGACTCTGTTCAAGCATTTGCTGTGCCTTCTAACAGGGCAGGAGTTAAGTTCCTGATTGCAGCAGCAGCAGCTGACGCCCATCTCCCTGTCTGGCTAGCTATATAAACAGCCTGTGCTGTCAGACAGGGCCTGAGTTACCTGGGCCATCTAGGGTCTATATCCTGGTACAAGTCTGCATTCCTTGATTCTATGTCCCCTGCCTGGTCTGGACCCCTGTGTCTGCTGTGTTGCTGATACTAGTGTTCCTCTGACGTTCTTCTCAGTCTGTAGGGCCTCTGGAGCTATTCCCGGTCCCAAGGATCCACCTCTCCCCAGTAGGTTTCACGGACTGTTTTTGCATGTTTTTGTGTACATTTCTATTACTATAATACAGTCCTTATTGAAACATAACATAGGGTTGAAGTTTCAGTTGGCAAATTCAGCTCTGCTATATCTCCTTAAAGGGGTTGTCTCACTACAGGGATCGCTGCTTTTTATGCAAAAATAAGTCACTTTGCAATATGTGTCCATTAACAGTGTCCTACCTATTCCTAGATATCCCCTCTTGTATGAGCTGCATCAGCTCCTCAGGTCACTATAGCTACAGACAGGTTCTATCTCTCCTGATTGGCTGCCAGCACTGGTTGCTATAGCTACAGACCTGTTTGATCTCTCCGGATCGGCTGCCAGCACTGGTTGCTATAGCTACAGACCTGTTTGATCTCTCCTGATAGGCTGCCAGCACTGGTTGCTATAGCTACAGACCTGTTTGATCTCTCCGGATAGGTTGTCAGCACTGGCTGCTATAGCTACAGACCTGTTTGATCTCTCCTGATAGGCTGCCAGCACTGGTCACTATATCTACAGACCTGTTTGATCTCTCCTGATAGGCTGCCAGCACTGGTTACTATAGCTACAGACTTGTTTGATCTCTCCTGATAGGCTGCCAGCACTGGTTGCCATAGCTACAGACCTGTTCGATCTCTCCTGATAGGCTGCCAGCACTGGTTGCTATAGCTACAGTCATGTATGATCTCTTCTGATAGGCAGCCAGCACTGGTTGCTATATCATCAGACCGGATTGTGCTCTCCCGATAGGCTGCCAGCACTGGTTGCTATAGCTAAAGACCTGATTGATCTCTCCTGATAGGCTGCCAGCACTGGTTACTATAGCTACAGACTTGTTTGATCTCTCCTGATAGGCTGCCAGCACTGGTTGCTATAGCTACAGACCTGATTGATCTCTCCTGATAGGCTGTCAGCACTGGTTGCTATAGCTACAGACCTGATTGATCTCTCCTGATAGGCTGCCAGCGCTGGTCGCTATAGCTACAGACTTGTTTGATCTCTCCTGATAGGCTGGCAGCACTGGTTGCTATAGCTACAGACCTCATTGATCTCTCCTGATAGGCTGCCAGCACTGGTTGCTATAGCTAAAGACCCGTTTGATCTCTCCTGATAGGCTGTCAGCACTGGTTGCTATAGCTACAGACCTAGCTTCTACTGCAGCCTAGTGGAATCCAGTAAACACACCGGCGAATTCAAAATGAAACCAAGAAAACAGGACTGAGGTGAGAAGAATCAATGTAGTGAGACAACCCCTTTAAGAATGAAGGGATTTAATACATTTCTACCACCAGGATAATAACTTCTTGGGTAGACGCGTAAGTAATGGATGTGTGACGAGGCGACCTCTCTTCCCCTATGTTTTTGATATTTAATGTGTCCACATGGGAGGCAGATAGATTATCCCGGACCGCTCCTGCGCCTCGTCCACATCCGGCGCCTCTTAGAATATTTTCTTATTTCGTAAAAATGGCGAGATTTAGTTTGTAATGAAAATGTCATTTTGTGGAGCAGAATATTGTGTGTTTGTTACTGTTCCTGAGCTCCAGCAAATGTCACACTTTCAGAGGTTGCTGCAACCTAATTAAATCTTGTTGCAAGCTAAGCCTTCCCCGCTCGCCACATGAAGAGTTACAGCTGCTGGATCAGCGCTGGCAGCCGCCGAGGAAGAAAAGAGGAGAATTCACCAAACTAACACCCAGCTCAGCAAACACCACGGGGAGCGCACTTTGTAGGGAGGACAGAAAAGTTGACTCAGTCTATCAAGACTCAAGTCACAAGCAGAGGAGTAACCTGAAGCTCCAGTGCAAAATCCGACATTTACTGTGTAATAATGGAACCTTATTGCCCCCTTGGATACCAGGGCCAGGTGCAACTGCGGCTACACCCCCCCTAGAGGAGACCTATGATGGGGCTCATAAAGAGTGATGCCTGAATAGGTCTCTAGGTCTAGAGCAGTTTGGCTAAATTCTCAGAATTCAGGATGCCTGTACCACAAATCTCATTAGTAGCGCATGTAATTTTTGACCTACAGCAGCCAAATACCTCCAGATTGTATGGAAACACAGCCACACGTCTAGGAAACCCTAAATCCAACACTAACTCTGAATTGAATTTAAGATTTTTCTGCAATTCCACAATTTTCCCTAACCCCAGCCCAAATTCTAACCTTACCCCAGTTTAGGGATAGAAACTTTACCTTAATTCCAAACCAAATCCTAACCTTACCCCAATTTAGGGATAGGAACCTTATCTTACATCCAACCCAAAACCTAACCTTATTCCAATTTACAGATAGGAACCTTACCTTAAATCCAACGCAAATCCCAACCTTACCCCAATTTACGGATAGGAACCTTACCTTAAATCTAACCCAAAACCTAACCTTATTCCAATTTAGGGATAGGAACCTTACCTTAAATCTAACCCTAAACCTAACCTTATTCCACTTTAGGGATAGAAACCTTACCTTAGATCCAACCCAAAACCTAACCTTACCCCAATTTACAGATAGGAACCTTACCTTAAATCTAACCCACAACCTAATCTTATTCCAATTTAGGGATTGGAACCTTACCTTAAATCCAACCCAAAACCTAACCTTACCCCAATTTACAGATAGGAACCTTACCTTAAATCCAACCCAAAACCTAACCTTACCCCAATTTACAGATAGGAACCTTACCTTAAATCCAACTCAAATCCTAACCTTACCCCAATTTAGATAGGAACCTTACCTTAAATCCAACCCAAATCCTAACCTTACCCCAATTTAGGGATAGGAACCTTACCTGAAATCCAACCCAAAACCTAACCTTACCCCAATTTACAGATAGGAACCTTACCTTACATCTAACCCAAAACCTAACCTTACCCCAATTTACAGATAGGAACCTTACCTTAAATCCAACGCAAATCCTAACCTTACCCCAATTTAGAAATAGGAACCTAACCTTAACTCCAACCCAAATCCTATCCTTACCCCAATTTAGGGATAGGAACCTTACCTTAAATCCAACCAAATCCTAACCTTACCCCAATTTAGGGATAGGAACCTTACTTTACATCCAACCCAAAACCTAACCTTACCCCAATTTACAGATAGGAACCTTACCTTAAATCCAACGCAAATCCCAACCTTACCCCAATTTACGGATAGGAACCTTACCTTAAATCCAACCCAAAACCTAACCTTATTCCAATTTAGGGATAGGAACCTTACCTTAGATCCAACCCAAATCCAAATCTAACCCCAATTTAGGGATAGGAACCTTACCTTACATCCAACCCAAAACCTAACCTTACCCCAATTTACAGATAGGAACCTTACCTGAAATCCAACCCAAAACCTAACCTTACCCCAATTTACAGATGGGAAACCCTTTAAACCTTACATCCAACCAAAAACCAAACCCTTTAAACCCCAATTTACAGATAGGAACCTTACCTTACATCCAACCCAAAACCTAACTTACCCCAATTTACAGATAGGAACCTTACCTTACATCCAACCCAAATCCTAACCTTACCCCAATTTAGGGATAGGAGCCTTAACATAAATCCAACCCAAATCCTAACCTTACCCCAATTTAGGGATAGGAACCTTACCTTAAATCCAACCCAAATCCCAACCTTACCCCAATTTAGGGATATGAACCTTACCTTAAATCCAACCCAAATCCTATCCTTACCCCAATTTAGGGATAGGAACCTTACCTGAAATCCAACCCAAATCTTAACCTTACCCCAATTTAGAGATAGGAACCTTACCTTAAATCCAACTCAAATCCTAATCCAACCCCAATTTAGGGTTTGGGACAATTTTTCTGCAATTTCCCTAAATCTTGACATCACCCCAATTTAAGGATAGGAACAATTTTTCATGATATTCCCTAACCCTACTTTAGCTCCAACCCAACCCCAACATAGGGTTAGGGAGATTTTCTGTCATTTTCCCCAACCCTAACCTTAACTTCAGCCCTACCCCCAAATTGGATTTAGGATTAGGGATTATTATGTTGCAATCCCCAATTTTCACTATTTTCAGAATATTCCCTAACCTTACCCCAATTTAGTGTTAGGAACAATTTTCCAATGTTACCAAACTTAACCCCAACTTCAACCCAAACCCTAACTCAACCTCGAGTTTAAGACAATTTTTCTGAAATTTTCCCAAATTCTTATCCCAACTCTAATCTTGAATTGGGCTAAGAATGGTTTTTCTGAGATTCTACAATTTTCCCTATCAGCAGCCCAAACCTTAACCGAACCCCAACTAAGGGTTAGAGTGAGGAATGATTTTTCTGTGATTTTCCCTAAATCTAACTCCAACTTCCCTAACCCAACCCAAAGTTATGGTTAGGGGTGATTTCTCTGTAATTTTCCTTCACCTCAAGTCTCACCCAGGATTAGGGACCTTAGGTCATCTTGTGTACACCCAAGCATAACCAATGACACTGGTCAAAGCAATTCCAAAATCCCAACTCGAGGTGCAAATTCCCTAATGGCTTTGATTGAGAGTTGACATTGGGCCATCCTTCTTATAGCCAAGCATAACCAATGGCCCTGGCCAAAGCTACCAATGAGAACAGATCCATGTGGTCTTAGCCAAATGATGAACCCAAGAGAGACCTGCTCCTCCCCCCATCGCTGTGGCTGATGCCCCGTATGGATGCAATGGGCACTTTGACCTAAGAAGCGAGTTCCTTCCAATGACATGGTGCAGGGCGGACGAGCGCGGAGAGGCCACTAATCATTTTCACAGTTCCATGAATGTATAATGATATTGACATAAAATATCAATGATATAAATAATGCATTCATTATACTGTAATGAATCTGCATAGTAAAAATGTGAAATAAATAATGCATCCCCCGCTCTGCTGGCACGCGGCACAACCGAGCCCCGGCCAGAAAGTGCACCGTCATAGAGTTACACTACAGGTCTAGGAGAGAGACAGAGGGGGTGACACAAGGGGGTCTCCAACAAACTGGTTAAATACATTGAGGGGCCCCAAGGTCTGATCCTGATGGAGTAATGACTACTCATGCATAGCATGTCATGGAAGATAATAAAGCTACTAAGCATGCTCACTACACCCACAACTGCTAAGCATGCTCACTAGACAATGACTGCTAAGTATACTCACTAGACCAATGACTGCTATGGATGCTCACTATACCCACATCTGCTAAGCATGCTCAATAGACAATGACTGAAAAATATGCTCACTTGACCCATGACTGCTAAGCATGCTCACTTGACCCATGACTGCTCAGTATACTCACTAGACCAATGACTGCTAAGTTTTCTCACTAGACCAACAACTACTAAGTTTGCTCACTAGACCGACTGCTAAGTTTGCTCCCTAGACCAACGACTGCCCAAAAAAATGTTCCACTTTGACCCCAAAGAAAAAATTTTAAAAGCTAAGACCAAAGGCCCCACTAGACCAGTGACTGCTAAGCATGCCTCACTAGAAACCCCGTGACCTGCTAAGCCCCTTGCCTCCAAACTAGACCAGTGACTGTTAAGCATGCTCACTAGACCAATGACTGCTAAGTATACTCACTAGACCAGTGACTGTTAAGCATGCTCACTAGACCAATGACTGCTAAGTATACTCACTAGACCAGTGACTGTTAAGCATGCTTACTAGACCATTGACTACTAAGTATACTCACTAGACCTGTGACTGTTAAGCATGCTCACTAGACCATTGACTACTCAGTTTGCTCATTAGACCAATGACTGCTAAGTATGCTCACTAGACAAAGACTGCTAAACATGCTGACTAGATTATTGACTGATAAGGATGCTCACTAGATCAATGACTGTTGAACATGCTCTCTAGACCAATGACTGCTAAGCATGCCCACTAGACCATTCACTGTTAAACCTGCTCACTAGACCAATGACTGCTCAACATGCTCACTAAACCATTGACTGCTAAACCCCTGTGGGCCAGTCCGAACTTGACCTTTATACTCTCGACATTATGGTCATCCTCTATAGAGTAGAAGCTGGTAGTGCAAATGCTACTGGAGATTCTACCCTGGTGCCACATCAAGGTACTGGCCATAGTACTGGTTACTGGTCTCCAGTGCTGGAACAAGAAATTAAGGTTTGTAAATTGTATTGAACATTCTTGAGTGGAGGGGACTGGGATGATAGGACTCCAAACTCCTCCTTGGTTCCTCTTCAGACTTTGACCCATAAAGCACTGCCTTATCTTTCTACAATAGGACACTAAAGACAAAAACATTCAACATTTTTGGCATGAACCCCCCACAAGCCACCTGATGAACATCCAAAAAAAAAAAGGCTAATAAACCCGTCACTGAAATTTCTTGCCCTTTCCCAACAAACACCCCTTGAAATTTTTTTTACCCGGGCCCCCAAAAACCTAAACAAACTAGGTTTCAGAGAAAGTCAAACATTGTATGGAGTAGAGAGCAGAGGGGTGTTCAGTGCGCCGCACCGCGCCGTCCTGGGAACGCATGAATATGCATTGATCTATTACATTCATTCCTCTTGTCACAGTCACAGCACATAGGTAAAACCAAAACCCCCCCAAACCGGGATGTTTACGGGCCCAGGAAAAAAGTGGGAACGCCTCCGCCCCTTCGCCCTATTTAAAGGGTTTATTTCAGAGTTTACTTCGGGGGGCCCCATTTTACCATTGGGGGTTTTGCAGGGCAGGGTCTGGGAGGTCTCTATGTTCCCCCCCGAGCTACCGCTCAGGGGTCACATTATGAAAAAATATAAAAAATTATATTCTTGTACATAGGGGGGAGGGATTTTAGTAGTTAAAATTCTTGTACATAGGAGGCCCGTATTATAAGTTTATTTTCCTTTTTACCCTAGGACGGGATTTTAGTAGTTATATTTTGTACAAAAGGAGGCAGTATTATGTTGGGTTTTAATTTTTGTACAAAATTAGCAGTATTATAGTTTATATTCTTGTACATGGGGGCAGTTTAATTTAGTTATATTTTGGGCATTGGAGGCGCATTTTAGTAGTTATAATTTTTATACATTTGGAGGCAGTGTTTATAGTATTATATTTTTGTCATAGAGAGATGTATTTTTAAAATTGTTATATTCCTTAAAATAGGAAACAGTATTATAGTTGTTATTTCCTGTACATTGGGGGCAGTATTTAGTAGTTATTTTCTTGTACATAGGGGGCATATTTTTAGTAGTTTTTATTCTTTTTTACAAAGGGGGGGTATTATAGTTGTTTTATTCCCTTTAATAGAGGATATATTTTTAGTAGTTTTTATTCTTGTTTTTTAGGAGCATTTTTATAGTTATTTTTTGTACATAGGAGGGATTTTATAGTAGTTATTTTCTTGTATATTTGGAGGCATTTTTATAGTAGTTTATTTCTTTTTTCATAGGAAACATTTTTTAAGTAGTTATTTTTTTTGTAAAAAGGGGCAGTAATTTTAGTATTTTTATTTTTGTACATAGGGGGGTTATTATTTGGGATTTTTTTCTTGTTTCATTGGAGCATATTTTTTGTAGTTTTATTCTTGTAAATAGGAGGCAGTATTTTTTGTATTATATTTTGTACCTTTGGGGGCTGTATTAAGTTTGTTTTTATTTTGTACATAGAGGGGTAGTTTTTAATTTTGTTATTTTCTTTTTAAATAGGAGCAGTATTATATAATTATATTCTTGTACATTGGGGGGCATTTAAAAGTTGTTTTTTTTCTTGTACATAGGGGGCATTTTTTATTTGTATTTAATCTTGTTAAAAATAGGAGGAGTATTATAGTTTTGTTATTTTCTTGTACATAGGAGGCAGTATTTTAGAAAATTTTATTCTTGTACATTGGGGGGGTGTTTTAAAGTTTGTTTTTTTTTCTTGTACATTGGGGGCCCGTTTTTTAGAAATTATATTCTTGTACATAGGACCCGTATTATGTTTGTTTTATTCTTGTACTTTGGAGAAATATTATATAGTTATTTCTTTACATAGAGAGCTGTATTATAGTAGGGTTTTATTCTGTACCAAAAGGAAACAGTATTATAGTAGTTAAAATTTTTACAAAAGGGGCAAAATTTTAGGGAGTTTATATTCTTGTACATTGGAGCAGTATTATTTGAGTTATATTCTTGTACATTTGGGGCCCTAAATTTTATAAATTATATTTTTTGTACATTTGGGACATATTTATTGTTTATAAATTTTGTACATAAGGGGCAATATTTTAGTGGGGATATTTTTTTACATTTGAAGGCAATTTTATTTAAATTTTATTCTTGTACTTTGGGGCATATTTTTTAATGTTTTTTATTCCTTGTAAATAGAAAGGCCCGTTTTTAAATAGTTATATTCTTGTACATAAAAAGGGAGTAATTTTAGTAGTTAAATTCTTACATAGGGGGCAGTTTTTGTAGTTTTAAATTTTTGTACTTTGGAGCATTTCATTGTAGTTATATTTTGGTTTCATAGGGGGCAATATCCTAGTAGTTTTTTATCCTTTTTACATAGGGGCAGTTTTATAGTAGGGTTTATATTCTTGTAAACTAGGGGCAGTTTTTATAGTAGTTTTTAAAACTTGTACTTGGGGGCAAAGTTTTTTTAGTAGTTATATTTTTGTACATAGGGGGTAGTATTATAGTAGTTATATTCTTGTCCCTTGGGGCCCGTATTTTTGTATTTTTATTCTTGTACATAGAAGCATTTTTATTGCAGTTATATTCTTGTACATAGGGCATATTTTAGTAGTTATTTCTTTTACATAGGGGCAGTTTTTAGTTGTTAAAAGTCTTGTACATAGGGGGCATTTTTTTGTAGTTTTTCTTTGTTTTCATAGGGGCCCCGTATTTTTAGTATTTTTTTTTTTCTTTTAACCCTTTGGAGCAAAAAAATTTATAAAATAGTTATTTTTCTTGTACATAGGAGGCCCGTTTTTATATTAGTTTTTATCCTTGTAAAGAAACCCTTTTTATAGTAGTTAAATTCTTTACCCTTTTGGGGGGGGCAGTATTATAGTTTTTATTTTTCTTGTACATAGGGGGTGTATTAAAATTTTTTTATATTCTTGTACATAGAGGATAGTATTTTAGTAGTTTATATTTTGAAATAGGCGTATTATTTGTAATTTTTTCTTGTACATAGGGGGGAGTTTTTTTTAGGGAGTTTTTATTTTTTGTAAAATTTGGGAGGCGTATTATAGTAGTTATAAAACTTGTTTCAAAAGGAGCCCGTATTATAGTTTGTTATAATTTCTTGTACTTTGGAGGCCCGTATTATAAAGTTATATTCTTGTACAAAAAGGGGGCCTTTTATTATAGTAGTTATTTTTCCCTTTTACCTTGGGGGCCCTTTTATAGGTTTAAATTTTTTTGTTCCCTAAAGGGGGCAAAATATTAAATATTTTTTATTCTTGGGCTTTGGAAAAAGTATTATAGTAGTTATATTCTTGTACATAAGAGCGGGATTATAAATTATATTTTTGTACAAAGGGAAAAAAAAAAGTTTATAGTATTAAAATTCTTGTACATTTAAAGGGGAATATAATAGTTTTTATATTCCCTTTTAATTTTTAGCAGTATTATAGTAGTTATTTTTCTTTTACAAAAGGGGCAAGTAATTTTTTAGGTTTTTTTCTTGACATAGGGGGCCCCGTATTAAAAGTTTTGTTATATTCTTTTTTAAAATAAGGGGCCCCAATTTTTATAGTGGGTATATTCTTTTTACTTTTGAAAAGGGAGTTTTAAAAGTAGTTTTTATTTTGTCCCTAGGGGGCAGTAAATTTTAAAAAAAAATTTATTCCCTTGGGAAATAGAAGGCCCGAATTTTTTAGTAGTTATATTCTTTGGGACATAGAAAGGGGTTTATAGTAGTTATAAAACTTTTACATAGGGGGGAGTATTATAGTTGTTTTTTTCTTGTTCATTGGAGCCCGTATTTATAGTAATTTTATTCTTTTACATAGGGGGCAGTATCATGTGTTATAAATTTTTGTACAAAGGGAGCAGTATTTTTATAGTTATAAATTTTTGTACATAGGAGCAGTTTTATAGTAGGGTTTTTTTCTTGTACATAGGGGGACGTATTATTGTATTGTATTCTTTTTACATTGGGGGCCCTATTATAGTAGTTATATTCTTGTACATAGGGGGGAGTTTTATAGTATTATATTCCCTTTTTAAAATAGGGGCAGTTTTATGTAGTTATATTTTTGGGACATAGAAGCAGTAAATTTTAGCAGTTATATTCTTTTTAACATATGGCAAATATTATGTATTATATTCTTGTACAAAGGGACCCGTATTTTTAGTAGGGTTTTAGTCTTGTACATTGGAAGTATTATTAGTTATATTCTGTACATAGGAGCCCGTATTATAGTAGTTTTATTTCTTGTAAAATAGGACAGTAAATTTTAAAATAGTTATTTTTCTTTTACATAGGGGCAGTATTTAGTTTAATTTTGTTTCATTTGGGAGGGAGGGATTATAGTAAATTAAATTCTTGTACTTTGGGGGCAGTTTTTTATAGTAATTATATTTTTGAACCTTTGGGGAAATTTAAAGTGTTTTTATTCTTTTAAAATAGGGGGGCCGTATCATAGTAGTTATTTTCTTGTACATTGGGCAGTATCATATAGTTATAAATTTTTTACATAGGGACCTATTTATAGTAGTTTAAAATTTTTTTGAAAGGAGCATTTTTTTTAGTTTGTTATATTTTTTTGTACATAGGGACTTTTATAGTAGTTATATTTTATACATGGGGCAGTATTATAAATAGTTTTTTTTCCTGTACAAAAGGGGGGAGTATTATAGTAGTTATATT
The DNA here is from genome assembly GCA_025379985.1 of Phyllomedusa bahiana. Classification (NCBI taxonomy): domain Eukaryota; kingdom Metazoa; phylum Chordata; class Amphibia; order Anura; family Hylidae; genus Phyllomedusa; species Phyllomedusa bahiana. The sequence continues at coordinate 47,886 of JAODAL010006987.1, forward strand.
CCTGTACCCTAGGGGGCATATTATAAATATTGGGTATTCTTGTACATAGGACATTTTTAATAGTTATATTCTTGTTCATTTGGGGGGAGTATTTAGGGAGTTTATAATTTTTGTTCATAGAGGGGATATTATATTAAATTATTTCCTTTCACATCAGGGCAGTTTTATAGTAGTTTTTAAATTCCCTTTTACATAGGGGAAGTATTATAGTAGTTTTTTTTATTTTTGTACAAGGGGGTCAGTATTTTAAATGTTTTATTTTGTTCATAAGGGGGCAGGGATTATTGTTTTTAAAATTCTTTTACATAAGAAAGGGAGTATTATGTTTGTTATATTTCTTGTAAATGGGGGGCAAAATATTTTTTGGGAAATTATTTTATGTACTGGGGGCGGATTAATAGGGGTTATATTTTTGTAATGAGGGCAGTATTATAGTTTAGTGTTTTTTTTTATTTTGGTTTTATACCCTTGGGGGGGTCTGTTTTAAACCCAGGTTTTTGGATGACAAAAACCCCTTCCCCTTTTGGGTTTCCTTTTTTTTACACTGTTTGTTGGAAAAAAAGTTTAAAAGATGGGGAAAAGGGTTGCACAGACCTCAGCGCAGTAATTAGTGGGGCTCTGGGCTTTTTTTTTTGCCCCGCAGAAGCGTTTTTTTTTTGGTATAAAAAGTAAAATTGGGTTTTTTCTGGATTTGGTATTTAATGAGCCTAAATGTAGTTAATTGCTATGTATTCCACACACAGAACAAGATTATCCCTTAATTAAATGTAAAATTTTTTTGTTTTTCCAGTGAGGAAATGTTTTTTTTGCCCTTTTTCCCGGTATGTTCCCCCCCCCTCTCCTCCAACGGGTTTCCCTTAAAATTTTTGGGCCTCTGAAAAATGTTTCTTCCTGCGGGTTTTTTTAAAAAAAATGAAATCTGCCTGAATTTTACAGGCAAAATTAAAAGTGTTTTTTTAATTAAACATTTGCGCTCTCTTCATAAACTGTAGGTTTTATGTTTTCAGAAAATTATTTAAACTTTGGCTCCCAGAAAACGCTTTTATTGGGAAGAGACCCCTTGGGGACTGCCCCAGATTACAGCAAGGAGATGCTAGGGGTAGGTTGGGAAGGGACGGGGTCTGTTTTTATCTAATCCTATCATGTGTTTATACTGTCTGCCCCGAGTGTTTTATTTTAAAACCTTTACCATGTGTGATACTTGGGCTGCTGAGCTGTGTATCCTAATCCATACCATGTGTGATTAAAGTTCTTTATGGAAAGCCTGGGGTAATTAATCTAAACCAATTTTGTGATACTGTTTGCTGAGGGGGTGTATTGAATCCTATCAAAGTTTTTGATACTGGGGCTGCTGAGCTGTGTATCTAAATCCTTTTCCTGTGTGATCTGTCTGTGGGGCTGTTTTTGTTAATCCTTTCCTGTGTTAAAACGTCTGCTGAATTGGGGTATCTAATTTCCCATCCTGTGTGATACAGTCTGCTGAAGCTTTTTAAACTAATTCCCCATCTGTGGGGGTAATGTCGCTGGGGTATGTATCTAAAACATATCCTGTGTGATACCGTCGCCCAGCTGTGTATTTAATCCTTTTCATGTGTGTTACTGGGCTGCTGAGCTTTTGTATCTAATTACCCACCTTTTGTGATACCTTTTCTGCTGAGCTGTGTATTAAAACCCCACCATGTGGGGATACTTTTCTTTTGGGGTTTGTATTTTTAATTCCCCTTTCCCCTGGGGGATACTTTTTGCCCGAGCATTTTGTATCTAAACCCCATCCTGTGGGGATACGTCCTCTGAGTGGTGTTTTTTTAATTTCCTTTCCTTTTGTGATTTCTGGCTCTGTTGGGTGTGTAGCTAATTCCCATCCTGTGGGTTTTCTGTTGCCCGAGCTGTGATTTTAATTTCCCATCCTGTGTGATACTGTCTGTTTGGGTGGGGGATTTAATACTATTCTGTGTGTATCTGTCTGCTGAGTGTGTTTTTAATTCCCATCCTGTGTGATACTGTCTGCTAGCTGTGTATCTAATCCATCCCGTGTAAAAACCCTCCCGGGTGAGCTGTTGTATCTAATCCTACCTGTGTGGGTACTGTCTGCTAAAAAGGGGTATCTAATTTTCCCATCCCCGTGTGATACTGTCTACTGACTGTGTATCCCAATTTCTATCCCGTGTGTACTTTTTGATGGCTGTGTATCTAATCCCCATCCCGTTTTGGGGGTAATTGGTTTTTGAGCTGTGTATCTAAAAACCCCATCCTGTGTGATACTGTCTGCTGAGCTGGGTTCTTTAAAACCTATCCTGTGTTTATAAATGTCTGCTGAGCCGTGTATCTAATCCTATCCTTTTGTGTACTGTCTTTCCCAAGTTGTATCAATTTAAAATCCTGGGGTGATTTGTCTGCTGAGTGGGGTATCTAATTCCTATCCCGTGTTTATACTGTCTGCCCGAGCTTTTGTACCTTTTTCCTATCCTGTGTTGGGGTTCTTTTTTCCCGAGCTGTGTATTTTTAATCCCATTCTGTGTGATACTGTTGGGTGAGCTGTGGGATTAATCCCCACCCAGTTGTGGAATTTCTGTTCTCTAAGCTGGGGTTATTAATTATCCCGTGTGATACTGTCTTTCTGGCTGTTTTTAAACTTAAACCTTTTCCTGTGTGTTTCTTTGCTGAGCTGTGTTTCTAAACCCTTTTCCCTGTGTGATTTCTGGGCTGTGAGCTGTGTATCTAATCCTATCCGTGGGGATACTGTTGACTGGTGGGTATTAATCCCTTCATTTTTGTGATACTGTCAGATGAACCAGTTTCTTTTACAATTGTGCGATACATTCTGCTGAGCTGTGTATCTAAGCTTATCATGCCTGATACTGTCTGGTGTATCTAAGCGTATTATGTGTGATATTGTCTGATGAGGTGGTGTATCTAAGCCTATCATGTGTTCTGTCCTCTTCCTCTAGTGTATCCAAGCCTTTAATGTTTGATACTATCTGGTGTGTCTATGTTTTTTGTTTAAGGTATCGTCTAATGATCTGATGCATCACAGTCATACATCACAGTGTATCCAAGCTTATGTGCAATACTGTCAAGTTAGGTGGTGTATCTAAGTCTATCATATTGGACTCTTTGTAGCAAGGTGGTGTATCTAAGCTTGTGTGTGATACTCTCTAGTGAGGTGGTGTATCTAAGTCTAACATGTAGGGAAGAGAAAAAGAAGGACCCGGCGCACGTGGAGAATAAAATCAAGCCCGAGTAAAGGCTTATTGGAAGATGTCACTTTATTCTTAAAAGTCTAAAGGAGTTGCCTTCGCAGGATTAAACACATGACATGATAAAATAAAATAAACTTTACGCGTTTCGCACGTGGACCCGTGCTTCCTCAGAAGTATATCTGAGGAGCATGGACGCCTAGAAGAGGAGCTCCGAGAAGACGGCCGCTAAATTTCGCTTTTGCCCGTCTATTAAGTGCCCTAAATGGGTAAGAGGAGAACCTACCTGCGCCAGAAGACTCCTAGAAGGCTCACATCTCGCCCGGCTGCCGCAACTCCGCTGGACACCTTCTTATCTAGGGCCCAGCAGCCTCTCCCGCTCTCCGCCGCGCCATCACCACTGCTGCGGGGTTTCCCCGAGACTTCAGGGACTGCGTCTGAAGATCCGGGCGGCCGGCGCACAAGCGAGCACCTCTCCTCCTGCAGACCGGGAACGAGGGCGTACGTGGCGGCGCGAAATACACCCGCACGTCCGGACTCACAACAAGGCGCACCAAGGAGGCGACAGGTACCTGCCTCAACCCCTCGCTCCCCTCCTTTACCATTAGCTGGGAGTGAGCTGCGCCCGTCGCCCACACAGCCCCCCTGCTCATACGCTGCTATGGCGGCATTAGGGCTGGAGAAGCCACAGCAAATGGACTCCCCAGTGTGCACCCTCTGCAGGACTCTCCCACCTCGCCTGGTCCCTGCCACAGTGGGGCAAGGGGGGACCCCTAGATCTATGGGACAGATGTCCCCAGCCCATTCCCATCACACAGATCCAGGCAGTGGGCTTCTACCCTGGCAGGACTCCCCTGTGCAGTCCCCTGCCCCAGATAGTTCAGGACTATCACGCTTTCCCCCTGGCCGCACGGGATCCCCAGCTCCCTAAAAGGGGAAAGAGCTAAGAAGCATTGTGTCAGAGGTGAGGGAGGCGTGTAAAGCGGGCATGCAAAGAGGAAATTTTCAGCCCTCCGCCATGATATCAAAATGATGTCCTCCAGGGTTGCTACTCTCGAAGAGGATCATACCCGTCAATACCTTGCTCAAATACACCCTGCCATGGCGGCTCAACTATCTACTGTGAAAGAAATGGCTCGGCACCTGGAGGACCTTGATAACAGAGGTCGCCGAAATAATGTGAGGATCCGAGGTCTCCCTGAACCCCAAGGGACCGAGAACATACAGGAGGTTCTGGACTCTTTGTTTGCTCAGGTCATGGGCCCAAATTCACCTCCCTCCTTTAAGCTCGATAGAGCTCACAGGGCTCTCCGTCCAAAAAGCTCATCTCCTCTTCCTAGGGACATTATCTGTTGCCTACATGATTATTCCCTCAAAGACGCTATCATGGAAAAGGTTAAGGGGGTACGGTCACTGGACTTCCGCGGTTCTAAGATCCAAATATTCCAAGACCTCTCCTGGCTCACTTTACAAAAAAGACGCCATCTGAGGCCAATCCTTGCGATCCTTCAGGAACATCATATTCCCTATCGCTGGAACTTTCCATTTGCCCTCACAGCCCGTAGGGACGGTCGTTCAGCAGTCCTTAAAACGTACGCAGACCTTGGGGACTTCTGCGATGTCCTCCAGATCCCCCAGCCGAGGATGGATGACTGGGAGTTGTCGGTCCCTGTTCCCCCTCCTCCCCCGGCCTGGCAGACGGTTCCACCTCGCAAGGGACGCTCTCCTGGACAATCTTCCATGAGCTCAGGCCCTCGGCGCTCCCCACCACGTTGAAGACAGTATTGTATTACTGTCCCTCTGCCTTCCGGGTCTCGGGGGGGTCCTCCTGTGGGGGTGGGTGTTCGTGGTGGGAGACAACAGGGGACCCCGGTTGACGTTTAAAAGTCTTGAGGCGCGAGTTTGGCTCCTACTCAATGCTAAATTGGGCTTTTCACTGATATGTCTATGTCGGTCTGTTCTTCCGGGACACCACATGAACCCCGGCTGTTACCTCCTGATTTCCCTAATTGTTGGGAAACCGGGCTACTGGTTAATATTTTTGGAGGGGGGTGCCCTTGATTGGATTTCCCTCCCTTTTTTCTTTTTTGGAGGGGCTTCTTATCCGGGACTCCCTAGGTGAGTTTTCTCACATACCTCCACCCCCGAAACCGGAGTAACACCGTAACGGGATTTTCCTTCTTGAGGCTGGACGTAGTCTCCGGTTTTCATATAGGTGTGGAATTGGTGATTTGTTGAGTGTTAATTGTTTAGTGTGTCTGTGTTTCCCTCCTCCCCTTTTGTGTCTTCTCCTCCCTCCATTTCAGTTTGGTTTGACGGTGACACTTGCCTCAAGACTCCTTAGTTGCGGGCAGCAAAAGCCGATTTGATCAGACTCAGCCTGTGCAAGGTAATAAACCTCCCACTATGGTTCGCTGTATTACTCTCAATGTGAAAGGCCTCAACTCGGTCACTAAGCGACGACTGGCTCTAAGGGAATGGAAGGCTCTCAGGGCTGATATTGTATTTTTACAGGAGACGCATTACAATGCTGAAGGCTCCTTTAAGTTTGCTAAACATTTATACCCCTTGACTTTCAATGCTTTTAGTCCGACCAAAAAGGCAGGGGTGGCCATTCTGATCTCGAAGTCCTGCCCGATGCGGATCCATTCCTCGCTTATTGACCCTGCTGGCCGCTATGTTATCCTAAATGCTACGCTCTACAACCGATCCCTCACACTGTGTAATGTGTATGCGCCTAACGCGGCCCAGATCACTTTCCTAAAAAAGGTTTGCCTTAAGCTAGCTGGGATGCCCCCGTCTTCTTTGGTCTTGGGTGGGGATTTTAACTTGGTTTTCTCGGATAGTATGGACCGATTCGCGCTGGGAGGAAAACCCAATCCGAGCTGTCCACTGCTTTCAGGAAGTTGGTCAGGGCCCAGGGCTGGTTTGATCTATGGCGCATTAACCATCCCAGAGAGAGAGAGTACTCGTTCTATTCACATCCACATAAAACCCACTCTAGGCTCGATTATTTTTTTGGTAACATCCCCACCCTCCGGTCGTTGTCGGGATCTGAGATAGAGCCAATCTCTTGGTCGGATCACGCCCCAGTCATGGTTGACCTTAATTTCCGTACCCCTCACCTTAGGTCATGTCATTGGAGGCTGAATGAAATGTTGATTAAAAATCCGTGTCACGGGGACAAACTGAGGACTATCTTGACCTCGTATTTCACAACCAATGTGGGGTCGGTAACCTCGGATGCCGTGTTATGGGAAGCCCACAAAGCAGTCCTCAGAGGTGAATGCATAGCTCTGGGCTCTAAGCTAAAGAGGGACTCTGAAGCTAGAAAATCCTCCTTGCGCAGTCAGCTAAAAAACTTACAGAGGAGAATGTCCCAACGCCCGTCCATCCCGACCTTGCGACGTATAGTGACGATTAGAAGTGAGTTGAAGGACTTAGCGGTACACGCTGTTGAGAGGCTTCTCCTCTACTCTAGGCAGCGGTACTATGAGCACGGCAATAAAGCCCACACGATGTTGGCACGCCAGCTTAAGGAAAGGTCGGTGAACTCCATGCCACAGGCCCTGAGGGGTAGGGACGGCACCCTTTTCTATGACCCCAAGTCTATTGCCAAAATATTTTCGGGATACTTCGCTAAGTTGTACTCTCTACCTTCTGAACTCCCGAGTGATGGGGAAACAGCCCGGGGACTCATCCGGGAATATTTGCAGACTTGTCCCCTAGCCACCCTTCCACAAGAGGCCTCGGCCTCCCTAAATGCACCTGTGGAACTGGAAGAACTGCTAGAGGTGTTAAAGGATCTTCCCTCAGGCAAATCGCCAGGTCCAGATGGGTTGCCCTACAGGTATTTTAAAGTTTTTTCTGACATTTTAGCGCCTCATATGGTTTCCCTCTTCAACTCCTTTATGAGAGGTTCGCCGAACCTCAGCTCTATGTCTCACTCTCATCTCAACCTCATAAACAAAGGGGAAAGGACCCAGCGGACAGTGCGCCTTTTAGGCCCATAGCCCTCCTGAACTCCGACATCAAAATATTCACCAAGATTTTGGCTAATCGATTGGGGATGTGGCTACCCCAGTTGATCAACAAAGACCAGGTGGGATTTGTCCCCTGTCGCCAAGGAGGGGAAAACACCAGACGCACCTCATTGAAATCCTGAATGCTCGTTCAGAGCAGGCTCTTCTCCTCAGTTTAGATGCGGAAAAGGCCTTTGATCGCCTGGGGTGCCCATTTCTATTTGAAACCCTGACAGTCATGGGTTTTACAGGACCGTTCAGGGGGGTTATCAGGAACCTTTTATTCTCCCCTCAGCAGCAGTCAAACTGCCCCATAACATCTCAGAGCCCTTTCAGATTAAAAATGGGACTAGGCAGGGCTGCCCCCTTTCTCCCCTTCTCTTTGCCTTATGCATCGAGCCCCTAGCTGCTGCCATCAGGCTTAACCCAGACATAAGGGGGGTTCAGGTGAAAAAAAAAGAGTTTAAGCTTTCATTGTTCGCAGACGAAATCCTCCCTTTACCCTGGGCCAACTTACATCTCTCCTTACCTACGTTGCACGCCCTGCTGGAGGGGATTTGGAACACTGTCTGGATATAGGGTGAATGCCACTAAAACTGAGGCTCTCCCTATTAATATCCCCCCTGAGACGCTCTCGTCCCTTAAGGGCAATTTCCCGTACCAGTGGCAAACCCAGTCCCTTAAATACCGGGGCACTCGCATCACAGATAGATTTGGCTCACCCCTACAGGCTAACTTCCCCCCACTATTTAGAGACTTGAGGTCACTTCTTCAAAATGGCACTCCTTACCCATCCCTTTTTTGGTAGAATAAGCCCCGGTGAAGATGTCCATTCTACCCAGATTATATATCTGTTTGAGACCCTTCCCGTGGCGGTACCTTTGAAGGAGCCCTTTAAAACGTTACAGCCGGCATGTCTCCACTTTTATATGGGCACAAGGAGGCACAGAGTTGCAAAAGAAATCATGATTTACCAGTAAGCAGAAAGGGGGATTAGCGGGTACCGAACTTGATCCACTACTAAATTTGGGGTGCACATCTCGCCGTATCCCGGCATGGGCAACTCTCAGGTTTATATTCAAAATGGATGGAGGAAGAAAAGCTCTGGCTAGCCCCCATTCACCCCAATGCATTCCTCAGGCACTCTCGCCATATTCAGGGGGGTGCTGATTTATAAGTTCCAATCAAACACCCCATACAGGTATGGCGACATTGCAAGGGCAGATTCCAGCAATGGCATCGCCTATGACCTCTTTTCTTTGTACCCCACTCCTTTTCCCAAATAGCTCCTCGGTTTATTTTGCTCGACCATGGTGGGGCGGACCTTTTTCCGCTTTGGGGACATTTCGCAGTTCAGAGATAGGAAGCTGCGCTCCTTTGAGGACCTGTAGGGGGGAAAACCTTCTACCACAAAGCTCTGGGTTTCTTATCTCCAGATTCGGGCCCTCTCCTCTTTTCCCTGTATGGGACGAACGTCCACCCCCCCCCCCCCCCCCCCCCCCCCCCCCCCCCCCCCCCCCCACTCCCTTTGAATCCCTCTGCAAATCGGGGTCATCAAACTAAGGGGCTGATCTCAGCAATCTATTATCTCCTGAGTAACCCCCACACAGAGGAACCCAAAGACTCACGGATAAATGGAGAAGTGGGGGGAGATACTTGGGCAGGGCTATACCCCCTGTACCTGGGAGTCCATTTAGGAGACAGCAGCCAAGTCTTCGACATGTTTGGTCCAAAGGGAAAATCTATAAAAAGATTCTTTTCTTCTGGTACCACACTCCTGATCTGCTACACAAATGGTTCCCGCCCCCCACTCGCCCACCTGCTGGAGGTGTCAGTCAGCCATAGGGACCCCCCAACATTTTCGGGGGTTGCAGGAGGTGCAGCCATTTTGGAGGCAGGTTAAAGACCTGCTACATGAGATCCTTGGGGTAACAATCCCGCTAGACCCTTTGGTATTCCTACTTAGTGGCCCAGTCAGGAGCCTCCCTAGGGAAGTGGCTCGGTTCATGCTGAGTGTCCTTACAGCTGCTAGGTGTTTGATTGCGGCCAGGTGGAAGCAGACGGTTGCTCCTGGAAGAGCTGATTTGATACATAAATTGAGAGAAATGCGCCGGGGGGGAAACAATTATCAGCCTCCCTTCAGGATAAGGGTGGACCTTTTTGACAAAACATGGTCTGCATGGGACACCTACTGGGCTACGCAACCGTCATGACAATACCCACTATGATTCCACGACCTATCTGAAATGATTGTTAGAGACTCCCCCCCCCACCCTTCACCTTTTGTGTATCCTCCCCACCAGTCTTAGTCGTGTCATTGTCTTCGTTGTCTGTTCAAAAGATCGTTTATATTTTCTAATAGTTCTTGTTTAAATGGTTTTTCAAAAATTCAGATGAAACCCCTTTCTGCTTGTTTATTATGGATTAATGGCGTGGGTAACCCCTGATAACATGCAATACTTTCCTTGTTATTTTGCATGATAGCATATTGTTTTCTTTCTTATGTTGATGACCACATATTTCAATGTGAAAAATCATAATAAAAACTATCAGTTTTTAAAAAAAAAAAAAAAAAAAAGAATAAAGTGACATCTTCCAATAAGCCTTTAGCTCGGGCTTGATTTTATTCTCCACGTGCGCCGGGTCCTTCTTTTTCTCTTCCCTGCTTTGCCGTCCACCCACCATCGGATCTCCGAGTGGAGTGCGAGCGACCCACGGCTGCCGTATCAAAGGCTACGGAATATAAATAGCCCCGCAAACGAATATGAGTGCTGTGCCTCTAAAATAAGAGCGCAACCTCAAAAGGTGAGCGAACCCTTTTTTCCTTTTAACAACCATTCTATAAGAACTATACACTATTGTGCGCCCCCTCCTTCTTCTTTTCTTATTGTTCCCTAAGTCTAACATGTGTGATACTGTCTAGTGAGGAGATGTATCTAAGTCTATCATGTTGAACACTTTGTAACTAGGCAGTGTATCTAAGCCTATGTGTGATACTGCTTAGTGAGGTGGTGTATTTAAGCCTTTGCGCAAGACTGTCTAGTCAGGTGGCGTTTCTAACAGGGCTGTGGAGTCGGAGTCGTGGAGTCGGTGCCTATTTTGCAGGAGTCGGAGTCGTCATAAAATGGAACGACTCCCAAAATATATAATTAGTTGGTCCAGTTAGTTCGATGCAAAGAGCAAGAGGAATTGGGTCCAGCCGGTGCTGCTGCTCCCATATCTTCAGCCTCATCACATGAGGAGTGTAATTGATGACATGGAGCAGGCAAAGCGCTGCCCCAGGGGAAAAGATCCTGCTCCCAGGGCAAATAGATTTCAGCAACATTTTTCACCTGCTTTCAAAGAAGTAGAAGAGTTCAACCATTCATCAGACCTGACTGTGGCTGAGGCGAATCCTCTATACCCTGACATTGTTAGAGGTGTTGCCCCTGTGATCACCGCTTTGCCCCCAAGTTAGTGTAGAGAGGCCGTTCTCTAGCCTGGAAATAGTGAGATCAGATGTGAGGTCATGTATGCAGGATCTGATGGAGGCAATACTATTTCTCAGAACAAATTCAGAGACTCCACAAATGTTCCTGCAGTGTTTTGCATATTTACAATTTTTTTGTGTTCTAAAGTCGTATCCAATAAATATATTTTACACTGACAAGCAAAATGGTAACAATGTTTTGAACTTGTGACTTTCAGGCTCCATATCTCTCCATCCACTACAGCTTTGTACATGAGGCTACTGTAATTCTATATACAGTCATCTTACCGATCTTATACATAAATGTGACTTGCAAGTATTTAGCATCTGCTTAGTTCTGCAGATTCTTTCCTGTAACTGCATTGTTACTATTTTGCTCCTAAAAATCAAAAGGTTAATTTGTATTATTTTGTTAGTATTTGGGAAATCCCCCTTTTGGTTTTCAGCTCTGCCTGAATCCTTCTGGGCTCTGAATCAGATTCAAGCAGGTCTTGACCAAAATCTGAGCCCAGGTCTCTCCTACACATTCCCAATGTTGGTGCAGACTGGACTTGGATACAAATACAGCTTTTTCTTCAACTCTACCCACAAGTGTTCAAAAGATTAAAACATTGTTACCTTTTGCTTGTCAGTGTCTGTTCTACCTAAATAGCTTGATTATTGTATCATAAGGTGATAAACAGCCGGATGTTACCATTTTACTACAGTAAAGTTATCACTTAAACATGCGCCGTGTATGAGGGAGTCAGGAGTCGGAGGTTTGGATAATTGAGGCGTCGGAGTCGGGGCTTTGGCTTGCCGACTCCACAGCCCTGGTTTCTAAGCCTATTGTGTGTAATAATGTCTAGTCAGGTGGTGTATCTAAGCTGATCATGTGCAATACTGTCTAGTGAGGTGGCGTATCTAAGCTTATGTGCGATACTGCTTAGTGCAGTGGTGTATCTAAGCCTGTTGTATAAGTCACTAGATCCAGCCTTGGCTTTATGGTTGTTTGTGCTTCCCCAGTAATTATCCGGGGTCCTGCTCCCCAGCAATGGTCCCGCACAGTATTATCCATGCCGCCGTTTCGGGTACGCAGCCCTCCGCCGGGTCCTGCATCGCTCCGGCATTTGTATTTGCAGAAATATCATTAAAGCAGCGGCTGAGTCCTGGGCTCTCAGGGACTCACAAGCAGCGGGTCAGCAGCGTCCATCAAACTAAGCGGATGCTGCAGGCCGTGCACAGACAGCAGGCGTCTGCGCCATTATATTACACCCAGAGCAGACTATTTATACTGATATTTAAAGTGTACGCAGCCCCTACGCACTGGTATTATATTCATGAACAAGGAAGCTCAGGATGAACAGTACTATAGGATTCAGGGACAGTCCTCTAAAGTGGTATCCTCCATCATTGATTAGGTTAAACAAATAAAAAAAAACATGTCTCCCAAATAGTTTTGTGAACTGATTTTGCTTCATTTCAAAGATACAGCAGGTTATCTATCCTGCCTGTTTACAGATGGTTTCCAAGGTTACCGGCCACCTCTATGCTCTTGCCACCCAGCTCCCCCCCTGCTGATAAGACACAGCTTCTAGAACATATAGCTGGTCTATACCCCTACCCACCACTACTGAAGGGTCCCGTTCTCCTTCGCGCCCCTTCCTTGTATTCCTGAAGGTCAGGACGACCCTCCGATGGGTCAACAACATTGTACCTCTTTGTACAGAATTCTTGCGCTTATGCTGCTGTTCCAGTTTCATGTTATGTAGTGGGGCCCCTCTCATTTTGCTATAGGGCCCCTTGAATTGCAGTGATGCCCCTGATTATCTGATATATGGCGGTATTATTTATATCCTTTATTCTTGCTTTTCCAGTTTCCTGTTATATGGTATGGCCCCTCTCATTTTGTTATGCGACCCCTTGAATTGCAGTGATGCCCCTGGTTCTCTGATATAGGACGGTATTATTTATATCTATTATTCTTACTGTTCCAGTTTCCTGTTATGTGGTATGGCCCCTCTCATTTTGCTATGAGTCCCCTTGATGTGCAGTGATGCCCCTGACTATCTGATATATGGCGGTATTATTTATATCCTTGATTCTTGCTTTTCCAGTTTCCTGTTATGTGGTAGGGCCCCTCTCATTGTGTTATGCGGCCCCTTGAATTGCAGTGATGCCCCTGATTATCTGATATATGGCGGTATTATTTATATCCTTTATTCTTGCTTTTCCAGTTTCATGTTATGTAGTGGGGCCCCTCTCATTTTGTTATGCGGCCCCTTGAATTGCAGTGATGCCCCTGGTTCTCTGATGTAGGACGGTATTATTTATATCTATTATTCTTACTGTTTCAGTTTCCTATTATGTGGTAGGGCCCCTCTCATTTTGCTATGAGTCCCCATGATTGGCAGTGATGCCCCTGACTCTCTGATATATGGCGGTCTTATTTATATCCTTGATTATTTATATCCTTTGCAGTGAAGCCCCTGGTAGTGCCCCTATCATTTTGGGATGAGTCCCCATGATTGGCAGTGATGCCCCTGACGATCTGATATATGGCGGTATTATTTATATATTTTATTTTTGCTGTTCCAGTTTCCTGTTATGTGGTGGAGCCCCTCTTATTTTGCTATGAGGTCCCTTGAATTGCAGTGAAGCCCCTGGTAGGGCCCCTCTCATTTTGCTATGAGTCCCCATGATTGGCAGTGATGCCCCTGACTATCTGATATATGGCGGTATTATTTATATATTTTATTTTTGCTGTTCCAGTTTCCTGTTATATGGTGGGGCCCCTCTTATTTTGCTATGAGGTCCCATGAATTGCAGTGATGCCCCAGGTTCGCCGATACACAGTGATGTTTGTTCTGATGAATTACAGAACAAGGATTAAACTGGCAGAAGAAGAGAAAGTGAGGGAGCGGGATTTACAGTAGCAGGCGGGTTATGTACATGTCTCCTTGATGGGATTTGTCCGCTTGCAGGAAATAAAGGGATCGGGGCTGAGGTAAGCACTGTCTTGTCGAGCACTTGAAGAAACGCTGTCAACATAATTACTTCTCAGGCATTTGCATAATAGGCCTGGCTCTGACAGCCATAAACCGGGGTGGCACGAGGAAGATTAACAAGTGGCGGCGGGTCCGTCTTGGGCAGGGGAACCGGGAGCCACAGGGGCAGTCACCGGATCATCCGCAGCTTAATCTCATTGGAGAGGCTTATGCTGAATGAAGCCGGGGCCCCGTAATTAAAACTAATGTAAGGTGGTCACAGAGATTTAACCCAATCGAACCTGAGTTCCTGCTCCTGCCGGGGTCAGTCCTCGCACAGTATATCTCCATTAGAGGATATATCGCCATTCTAGGCAAAGTAATGTTCATCCTGAGCTTCCTGGTTCATGAATAGAGTTCTAGAATTGCAGTAAAGACTGACACATGCAATATTAGGAATAGTGCTGTTCATCCTGAGCTTCCTGGTTCATGAATAGAGTTCTAGAATTGCAGTAAAGACTGACACATGCAATATTAGGCATAGTGCTGCTCATCCTGAGCTTCCTGGTTCATGAATAGAATTCTAGAATTGCAGTAAAAACTGACACATGCAATATTGGGCATAGTGTGTTATCCTGTCCCTTCTGGTTCATGATTAATTCTAGAATTGCAGTAAATACTGACACATGTTAATTAGGCATAGTGCGTTCATCGGTGCTTCCTGGTTCATGAATTGAATTCTAGAATTTCAGTAAAGATTGACACATGAAATATTAGTAATAGTGGTAAGATAGCACTATGCTGAGATAGATACCTATGTATATTACATCTATATTTCTATACATCTTATATCTACCTATCTTTGTCTATCTCTCTCATATCTATTTGTGTGTGTCTGTCTATCTGTCAGTCTGTCTATCTCATACCTAACAATTGATTTCTTTCATATCTATCTACCTACTATCTCTTATCTATCTATCTATCTATCTATCTATCTATCTATCTATCCCCTATCTATCTATCTATCCCATATCTATCTCATATCTATCTATCTCCTATCTATCCCATATCTATCTATCTATCTATCTATCTATCTATCCCATATCTATCTCATATCTATCTATCTATCTATCTATCTATCTCATATCTATCTATCTATCTATCTATCTATCCCATATCTATCTCTCTATTTCATATATATCTATCTCCTATCTATCTCTATCCATCTATCTCATATCTATCTATCCCATATCTATCTCTCTCCTATCAATCTATCTATCTATCTATCTATCTATCTCATATCTATATATCTCATATCTATATCCTATCTATCTATCTATCTATCCATCTCTCTATCTATCTATCTATCTATCTATCTATCTCATATCTATCTATCTATCCAATATCTATCTATCTATCTCATATCTATCTATCTATCTATATCTACCTTTCTATCTATATATGTATCTATCTATATCTATCTATCTATCTCATATCTATCTATCTCATATGTATCTATCTATCTATCTCATATATATCTATCTATCTATCTAACTCATATCTATCTAACTCATATCTATCTATCTCATATCTATCTCTCTCATATCTATCTATCTATCTATCTATCTCATATCTATCTATCTATCTATCTATCTATTATCATCTCATATCTATCTATCCTATCTATCTATTATCTATCTATCCCTATCTATCTATCTATCTATCTATCTATCTATCTATCTATCTATCTAAGAATCTACTATCTTATTCTGTCTCATCCTGATGAGTTCATTCAGTGCAGATGAAATGTACAAGGCCATCAATGTTTCCATGCACTGATGATGATTCAGATGGGGAAGTTCTGAAACACAAAGTATAACTAGAAAGTTGTAAAACTTTTCCACTTTGATGGACAAAGCGCTCTTCACATAAGAACAGAAGGCCCCTTTAAAGGGGTTGTCTCACTACATTGATTCGTCCTGTTTTCTTGGTTTCATTTTGAATTCAGGGGCGTGTTTACTGGCTTCCATTAGGCTGCAGTAGAAGCCAGGTCTGTAGCTATAGCAACCAGTGCTGGCAGCCTGTCAGGATAGCTCAAACAGGTCTGTAGCTATAGTTACCTGAGGAGCTGATGCAGCCCATACAAGAGGGGATATCTAGGAATAGGTTGGACACTGGTAATGGACTCATAATGCAAAGTGACTTGTTTTTGCAAGATCTTTACCACAAAAAAACAACAATCCTTGTAGTGAGACAACCTCTTTAAGAGCTGCCCCTGGAATGCTCTGTCAATCTCCTGAGCTGTTCGTGCAATGTTCTGCAAGTCTTTACCCAGACGCAGCGAAGCTCTGCAGATCTCCAGAGAGGCCCCTGTAATAATCTGCAAATGTCTACACAACTCGCTGTGAAGTTTAGCAGGTTCTACCACTCTCCATAAACTTGGCAGACGGGTAAACACTCTGCCGCTCTCTGGGGGTCTCCGCTAAATGTTCCGGACATCAGGATAAGCATCAACGTGTCAGCTGTTTTCGCATTTCTTCCAGGTGCACCGCACCTTCAACATGAGCCGGCCCTCCGGGGAGTCCACAGTCATGTTCAGCCGATCTGCAGCAGAGAAGAGAACATGCAAATGGCTCCCGAACCCCTAGAGACGGACAAAGCTCTTCTGATCATTCTCTAAATATAGATGAATGTTTACTCAAGATCTCTGGAAATGTCCTCTCCGATTACATCTGCAAGTTCCCTGTATGAAACCAGCCGGCAGTAAAGCAATGGCTGAATGAGCCTAGCACCATACAGTGAGCATAAAACAACTGTCCTATAGTGAAAATATAACACCATACAGTGAGCATAAAACAAACTGTCCTATAGTGAAAATATAACACCATACAGTGAGCAGAAAACAACTGTCCTATAGTGAAATCATACATGAGATAAACATGTCCTACCCATACAGTGAGCATATAAACAACTGTCCCTATAGTGAACATATACAGCACCATACAGTGAGCATAAAACAATGTCCTATAGTGAACATTAAACCCATACAGTGAGCTAAAACAACTGTCCTAAGTGAACATATACAGCACCATACAGTGAGCATAAAACATGTGTCCTATAGTGAACATATAACAGTACCATATAGTGAGCATAAAACAACTGTCCTATAGTGAACATAGAACACCATACAGTGAGCATAAAACAACTGTC
Source organism: Phyllomedusa bahiana (assembly GCA_025379985.1). NCBI lineage: Eukaryota > Metazoa > Chordata > Amphibia > Anura > Hylidae > Phyllomedusa > Phyllomedusa bahiana. Next base: position 64,750 of record JAODAL010006987.1, read on the forward strand.
CTATAGTGAACATATAACAGCACCATACAGTGAGCATAAAACAACTGTCCTATAGTGAACATATAACAGAAACATATATTGACAATAAAAAAACTGTACTATAGTGAACATGTAACACCATATAGTGAGCATAAAACAACTGTCCTATAGTGAACATATAACACCATACAGTGAGCATAAAACAACTGTCCTATAGTGAACATATAACAGCACCATACAGTGAGCATAAAACAACTGTCCTATAGTGAACATATAACAGCACCATACAGTGAGCATAAAACAACTGTCCTATAGTGAACATATAATAGTGCCATACAGTGAGCATAAAACAACTGTCCTATAGTTAACATATAACACCATACAGTGAGCATAAAAACAAACTGATCCTATAGTGCTTAGTGAACCTATACCAGCACCATACAGTGAGCATAAAACAACTGTTCTATAGTGACATATAAAGCCATAAGTGAGCATAAAACAACCGTCCTATAGTGAACATATAACAGCACCATACAGTGAGCATAAAACAACTGTCCTATAGTTAACATATAACACCATACAGTGAGCATAAAACAACTGTCCTATAGTGAACATATAACAGTACCATACTGGGAGCATAAAACAACTGTCCTATAGTGAACATATAATAGTGCCATACAGTGAGCATAAAACAACTGTCCTATAGTTAACATATAACAGCACCACACAGTGAGCATAAAACAACTGTCCTATGTGAACTATAACAGCACCATACAGTGAGCATAAAAAAACTGTCCTATAGTGAACATATAATAGCGTCATACAGTGAGTATAAAACAACTATCCTATAGTGTCCTATAGTGAACATGTAACAATACCATACTGTGAGCATAAAACAACTGTCCTATAGTGCCCTCTAGTGGACATATAACAACACCATACAGTGAGCATAAATCCAACTGTACCAGAGGAGGTCAACATAGCACTATCCTACAGTGCCCTATAGTGAACATAGAACAATATAGTGAGCATAAAACAACTGTGCCAGAGGAGGCCAAGATAATACTGTCCTATAGTGTTCAATAGTCAAAATATACTGTAATAGAACAATACAGTGAGTAAAAAAACAACTGTACCAGAGGAGGTCAACATAATACTATATTATAGTGAACATATAACAGTACCCTATAGTGAACATATAACAGTACCATATAGTGAGCATAAAACAACTGTACCAGAGGAGGTCAACATAATACTATATTATAGTGAACATATAACAGTACCATATAGTGAGCATAAAACAACTGTAACAGAGGGGGTCCACATAATACTATACTATAGTGTTCAATAGTCAACATATACTGTAATAGAACAATACAGTGAGTAAAAAACAACTGTACCAGAGGAGGTCAACATAATACTATATTATAGTGAACATATAACAACACCATACAGTGAGCATAAATCCAACTGTACCAGAGGGGGTCCACATAATACTATACTATAGTGAACATATAACAGTACCATATAGTGAGCATAAAGCAACTGTACCAGAGGGGGTCCTCATAATACTATACTATAGTGAACATATAACAACACCATACAGTGAGCATAAATCCAACTGTACCAGAGGGGGTCCACATGATACTATACTATAGTGAACATATAACAACACCATACAGTGAGCATAAATCCAACTGTACCAGAGGGGGTCCACATAATACTATACTATAGTGAACATATAACAGTACCATATAGTGAGCATAAATCAACAGTACCAGAGGGGGTCCAAAAAATACTATACAATAGTTTACAATATACAACAAACCATACAGTAGCATAAAACCAACTGTACCAGAGGGGGTCCCATGATACTAACTATAGTGAACATATAACAGTACCATATAGTGAGCATAAAGCAACTGTACCAGAGGGGGTCCACATAATACTATACTATAGTGTTCAATAGTCAACATATACTGTAATAGAACAATACAGTGAGTAAAAAACAACTGTACCAGAGGAGGTCAACATAATACTATACTATAGTGAACATATAACAGTACCATATAGTGAGCATAAATCCAACTGTACCAGAGGGGGTCCACATAATACTATACTATAGTAAAAATATAACTCTACAAAATAGTTAGCAAAAAGAAACAGAAACAGAGGGGGTCCACATTATACTATACTATAGTTAACATATAACAGTACCATATAGTGAGCATAAATCCAACTGTACCAGAGGGGGTCCACATAATACTATACTATAGTGAACATATAACAACACCATACAGTGAGCATAAATCCAACTGTACCAGAGGGGGTCCACATGATACTATACTATAGTGAACATATAACAGTACCATATAGTGAGCATAAAGCAACTGTACCAGAGGGGGTCCACATAATACTATACTATAGTGAACATATAACAGTACCATATAGTGAGCATAAAGCAACTGTACCAGAGGGGGTCCACATAATACTATACTATAGTGTTCTATAGTCAGCATACAACAATACCATACAGTTAAAATAAAACAAACCATACCAGAGGGCGCCAACATAGTGCTATCCTATAGTATTCTGTTGTAGTTAACCTATAACGTTACTATACAGTGCAAATAAAATACTATCATATAGATATACTGCCATACCTTGCCTTGTCAATGCTGCTATATTGTGAAAACATAACAGTACATTACATGAATAACATAAGACTACCATATACTGTCTTATAAAGGATACAATCAATACATAATGGTACTATAGAGTGAATGTAAAACAAACAGTACCAGAGGGCGCTATCACAATTCTATCCTATTGTACCATACAGTGCAAACTAAATACTATCAAATATTGTACAGTAGTACAATGTCAATATCGCATGTTACCATCATGACACTGCAATATGGTGCTAACATAATGTTTATGATCTTATAGTAACCTATAGTGAACATGCACCGAATAAGGCAAAAAAAACAACAAACAAAAATACAGTACTGTCTGTAGAACATGAAAAACAACTCGGTACAATGATTACACGTCAGTACATGTCATAATTCTGCCCTATGGTGGCAACATAATAGGGGACACATAACAGTTATTTGCCTTAACTAGATAGGAATACAATATATTGCTTTATTTATAATGCCGTATTGTCAAACTGTAACAGTGTCAGGTGGTAATTTACCATATAGTTGCCTTATTAATAGCGCCGTATAGTGAACACATAACAGTACTTTACATTAACCAGATATGATTACAATTATATTGCCTTACTTCTATTGCCATATAGTCAATATGAAACAGTGTCCTAGAGTATATTACCATACAGTTGCCTTATTAATAGCGCCATATAGTGAACACATAACAGTACTTTACATTAACCAGATATGATTACAATGTATTGACCTATTTAACATGAAGCTATGCCACACGTACTGTATATTACCATATAGTTGCCTAATTAATGGCACCATATAGTGAACATTTAAGAGTACTTTACGTTAACCAGATAGGAGTACAATTATAATGCCTTACTTACAATGCCATATCGTCAACATGAAACAGTGCCCGAGAGTACATTACTATATAATTGCCATATAGTGAATACATAAAAGTACTTTAACCCGATAGGAATAAAGTATGTTGACCTATTTATATATATGAAGCGGTGCCATATGTATATTACCATATAGTGCTTAATTAATGGCGCCATACAGTGAACATATAAGAGTACTTTACATTAACCAGACAATGCCTTATTTATAGTGCTATATCGTCAACATGAAACAGTGCCCGAAAGTACATTACTATATAATTACCTTAGTAATAGCGCCATATAGTGAATACATAACAGTACTTTACATTCACTCGATAGTTATACAGTATGTTGACCTATTTATATATATGAAGCTGTGCCATATGTATATTACCATGTAGTTCTTAATTAATAGCGCCATATAATGAACATATAAGAGTACTTTACATTAACCAGACAGGAGTACAATGAGTATAATGCCTTATTTATAATGCTATATCATCAACATGAAACAGTGCCCGAGGATACATTACTATATGGTTGTCTAAGTAATAGCGCCATATAGTGAACATACAAGAGTACTTTACATTAACCAGATAGGACTACAATATATTGGCTAATTTATAAAGCCATACTGTCAACATGAAACTGTGCCCTAGAGTATATTTCTATATAGTTGCCTTGTTAATGGTGCCATATAGTGCGCACATCACAGAACTTTACAGCAACCAGATAGGAGTACAATTATTTTGCCTTATTTATAGCATCAAACTGTCAAGATGAAGCCGTGCCACACGTATATTACCATCTAGTGACTGATTAACACAGCCGGCGCCATCCTATAGATGAGAGCCATTGCTGTGCTATCTCCGTTTCCTGTTCTTTCTATATATTCACCCAAAATATAAAATAAAAACGATTTTTCAATTTTCATAGCAGACGTCCAAAGACGTTCTGTGGCCACAGTAATTACAAACTTTGGAGCCAGACAGGGAAATATTTCATAGAAACGAGGACAATGGAGTGACGGGTTATTTATGCCGCCGCCGCCGCCGTAAAGAGAGGTAAATCAAAGCTAAGAGGAACTGATCTGCCAAAAATAAATAAAAATACCGTAATCAGCTTCATAAAAAGCCCCGCAATTACAGGAGCAGACTGTCACAGCGACCGGCTACTAAAACTCAGGGGTTCTTACACTGAGTCGGGACGTGGGGTTCACCGATCATCTCTGGGGTCACAAAGTCACAGATACGGCATAAAATTTCTTAATTTTTATATTTTTTTTTTAGTATTCTATGTCAATGATTTATTTTTTTGTATTTTTTTGTAGTATTTAATTACATTTTATATTCATTCGTTTATTTGTGTTTTATATCTATTACTTTATTTTTTACTTATTTTTGTAGCATTTCATTCAATTTTATATTTGTTTATTTGCATTTTATATTTATTAATTTATTTGTTTATTTATTTGTGTTTTATATTTATTTTTTTACTTTTTTGTAGTATTTCATTACATTTTATATTTTACTTATTTGTCTTTTATATTTACTAATTTATTTTTTACTTTTTCTTTGTAGTATTTCATCCAATTTTATATTTGTTTATTTATTTGTCTTTAATATTTATTACTTTATTTTTTACTTATTTTTTGTAGTATTTCATTCAATTTTATATTTGTTTATTTGTATTTTAAATTTATTAATTTATTTATTTGTGTTTTATATTTTATTTTTTACTTATTTTTTTGTAGCATTTCATTTAATTTAATTTTATATTTTATTTATTTGTCTTTTATATTTACTAATTTATTTTTTACTTTTTCTTTGTAGTATTTCATCCACTTTTATATTTGTTTATTTATTTGTCTTTAATATTTATTACTTTATTTTTTACTTATTTTTTGTAGTATTTCATTCAATTTTATATTCGTTTATTTGTATTTTAAATTTATTAATTTATTTATTTGTGTTTTATATTTATTTTTTACTTTTTCTTTGTAGTATTTCATCCAATTTTATATTTGTTTATTTATTTGTCTTTTATATTTACTAATTTATTTTTTACTTTTTCTTTGTAGTATTTAATTCAATTTGATATTTTATTTATTTGTGCTTTATATTTACTCATTTATTTTTTACTTATTTTTGTGTAGAATTTCATTCAATTTTATATTTGTTTATTTGTTTTATATTTATTTATTTTGTACTTATTTTAGTAGTATTTAATTCAATTTTATATTTATTTGTTTATTTGTATTTTATATTTCTTAATTTATTTGTTTATTTTTTATTTGTGTTTTATATTTATTTATTTGTTTATTTTCTTATTTATTATTTATTTGTGTTTTCTTCTTATTTATGGATTTTATATTCCTAGTGCTAACTAGGGTCCTTTCACATTTGGGTTGAAAGTTCAGTATATTTGGGCTGGCCTTTTCAACCTGCGCAGTCAAAACAAAGTACACAGTATCCATTGCCCCCATTGAAGTAGGTGCCATATCGAGCTGTTATTTGGTCATCAGTGCTACGGTTATATTATTTGAGCACTGTATGGCGGCAGTGTGTGAGACCACTTCTTACATGTATTATTATATTTGTATATTATTCTTGTGCTAGTGGCACTAAATAACAATGTTGGGAAGGGAACGGTATGAAAATCTAACTTGGCCAATGTCTAGTGTTGCTATTTTGGAGTTCTTGTATCCATGACATATATATTCCCAATAGGGTTGTATCTAGCACTCGAAGGGCCACATAGCACAATGATTATGAATAACTAGATAGACAGACAAACAGACAGTATTCCTCTTTTTTGAAACCAAGAAAGTTTGGGAATCAACACAATCACGGAAAACTTGTCACCAAACTCTAAATCTAAAATATAACCTTTAATTCTTACCTATAAATGTTACTTATCAATATAAAACCATATTTATCCTATCACCGCTATACCAGACTGATATATACAATAAGATATCTATCCTTATTCAAGACCCTACACTCACATATAATAGGCAGGGTGGTCGTCCCGAAAAGGTCGGCCCCACCTCTGGAGGCTCGCCCTATTCATTTCCTATTTGATCTCTCACTAGAATATCTAATATACCAATGGCTTTGAAATCAACATTCCATTACCAGATAATCAATATGAGAGGGGTCAATCGGAGACACAAATCTTAGACCACTCTATACATCAAAGATATACTTTCCTATATTTACTATAAACCCAAAACAGGTGATGGGTATGTCTCATACACTTTCAATTAGTGTCATAATTCAATTACTTAGGAGAAATATTCGAACATAAAGTCATATACTCAAGATAATAACGTACGACCTTAGTATTTCTGATCTCCATATTGTTCCATATTGTACCAACGCGTTTCCTCCCGTTCAATATATCAGGGTTCATCAGGAGAACATGGACCAAACCGGGATGCAGTATAACAGTAGCGATGTCCCATTCAGATACACAGATGATGACCTCCATAGAGAGAACTGTCCTGCCTTAAATAGCTATGGGAAACAAACAACGTTGAATTGCGCGCCTGATGTTCCGGCGTGTCCACTCATCCACCGCGCCTGCGCCAGCTTCGGCGCGATATCATAGAGCACGACACCCTGTTCTGGCATGTATGTTTATCCACCGTGCAGGCGCCCGTTTTGGCGCGATACCATAGCTATTTAAGGCAGGACAGACAGACTGACGACAGGATAGATGATGGATAGATAGTAGTTTGAGAAAAAAGATAGATAGATAGATTAAATAGAAAAAGGATAGAAGATAATAGTAATAGATAGATAATATAGATAGAAAGATAGATAGATGATAGATATTGAGATAAAAGATATGAGATAAATATGATGATAGATAGAAAGATAGATAGATAAGATAGAAGAAAATAGATAGAAGATATGGGGTAGTAGATAGAAAGATGGGAGATAGATAAATAGATATATATGAGATAGAATTAAAATAGATAGATAGATATGAATAGATAGAAAAAGGATAGATATGAGATAATAGATAGATCGATAATATAATAAAGATAGAAAAATTTGAAAAAAGGGAAAAAGAAAGGGGGCGCACAATAGGTTATATTTAACTGGAAAAAGAAAAAAGTAAGAAAATATTCTCCCCTTTCTAGTGTTCCCCTTTAAATTGTAAGGCACAACACTCATAAGCGCTTGCAGGGATTTATACCCCGTACCCCTTACACGGAGCCGATGGTCTCTGGTCTCCCGCTCAAAACCCGGGTAGGAGAATAAGCCACAAAATGGAGAGAAAGGAAAAAATGGACCCCGCACGTGCAGAAGTCTGATGAAGCGCGGGTACACGCGGAAACGCGTAAATCTTTTTTTTTAAATTCCTATTGTTTTTAATTTTGTCACGGGAATTTCCGAACTTTTTTAAAAATAAAAACTTTTAATAAAAAACCTTTAACTTGGCTTTTTTTACCTACACCCGCACGTTTCGCCGGGTCCATTTTTTCCTTTCTCCCATTTTGTAGATAAAAAAATAGAAGATATGAGAAGATAGATATGAAATTTGAAGATGAATGAGATAGATAATAAATATAGAAGAATATATATATTATTATATTAAATATATAAATAATAAATATTATATAATATATAAAGGGGTCGTAGATATGAGTAGATGATAAAGTAGTAGATAGAAAAAAAGAAAGGGGCAGATGTAGATAATTGAAAAAAGATTTAAAAAGATGATATGAGTAGAAATAGAGATAGAAAAGAGTAGATAGATAGATAATAGATAATAGATTAAAAGATAAATAGATAGATAATACATAGAGCCACAAAAGAAAAAAAAAAAAAAAAAGAGCCCCAATTGAAAGACAGGAAACGAAACAGCATATAATGGCCCAAAAATAAAAATATAAATACCGCCAAAATACACAAAAACCATAGTAGCATAGATGTAACAAAATTTTGGCTAACAACGGATAAATAATGAGAAAGGTAGATAGAAAGTAGAAAGCCATTAACTTGATATGCCCTACAAAAAGGTACATTGTAATGTTCTTGCGCATGACTGGGGCCCCCCGGGCCTGAAAAAACCCCACAAGGGAAAATGGGGGGTTTTAAACCCCTGGTTTTCCCCCCCCGTTTATGCAATTCCAGGCAAAGGGGGGCAGGGTGAAGAATCTTGGGCCATGGTGGAAAAGTTTAGTTTGGGCACCAGCCCCCAAGATCTCTGCACAGCCTGTCAGTGTCAGCTGCATTGCCAACAATGTCCCCTTAAAATTTTCCTTTTATAAACTGGCTTTTTGTATTTGGGCCCCCGTTTTGTCCAGGACCGGTTTAACCACAACCTTTTGCACTTTTTATAGGTTTTGGGGGCTTATTTCGTAAGGGCACAGGGTGCTTGGCCACCACTAAAAACCCAAAAACTTTCCCGAAGTGGCAGCTGTAACTAATGCATGCTGGGATTATAGCCCGGCGCCATCATGACATTCTATAGAGAGATCATCGATGTAACGGCCGCAGTTCTCCGTGTGGAACAAACTATCATCTAATTCAATTCCCCCGGGGCGTGCGCTTTCATCTTTAATTTTTTGAAATTAACCTTTGTTTTTCCGTAACCTTTTTGCTAAACACATTCTTTTTTATAACAATTAGATTTTTTTTTTTCCCAAAAGTGGAATGGGAAAAAAAAATATTTTTTAAATTTTAAATTTTTTAACATTTCACTATCAATTTGCATATTTATCTTTCTAATTTAAAATGAAAGGAGAATTGGATGTTGATCAGTGTTCCCCAACTGCTATGTGACCTAATTTCTAATGTCTGCAATTTTAGGTTTTTTTTTTTAAAAGCCACATAGGGATGGGGACAGGGGGAGGGGTCTTTAAACCCCCTTATGCAAAAGACGACGTTATTTTTCCGCCATAGACTTTACGGCTTACAAACATGCCCCTCAAAATCTGATGGGTAGGTCCCCCTTTTTAAAGGGCATAAAGTGCGGCTCAGAAAGAAAGGGGGAAGCAGCTCATGACTCAATTCTGTTCAATGGGAGTTCTGAGTACAGCTAAACACAGTGCTCACCTTAAAGGAACCCCCCTAGAACAGAAAGGGGAAACACAGTCTCCCCGACTGGGGAAATCCCCAAAAAAAATGGGAGAGAACATAGCGCCCCCTGTACTGGGATCTCCCATAGAACAAATGGGAACCAGCTTCCCCCGACTGGACTCCCCTAGAAAAGAATGGAGAGCACAGCTTCCCGTACTGGGAATCCCCTAAACAGAATGGAAACAGCGCCCCCTGTACTGGGGAAATCCCCTAAAAGAATGGAAGAACAAGTCTGCCCTTATGGTAACTCCCATAAACAGAATGGAGAACACAGCCTCCCTTTTGGTAACCCATAAACAGAATGGAAACACACGCCCCCTGACTGGGAAAACCCATAGAACAGAAAAGGAGGAACTCCCCTCCCCCTACGGAACTCCCCCTAGAACAGAATAAGAACACACGCTCCCCCATACTGGGAACCCCTAAAACAGAATGGAAGAAACAGCTCCCCCTGTACTTTGGGGAAATCCCTAGAACAAATGGGGAGAACACAGCCTCCCCTGTCGGAATTCCCCATAGAAATAAATGGAGAACACAGCGCTCCCCTGTACTGGGAACTCCCCAAAAACAGAAAAGGGGAACACGCGTTCCCCGTACTGGGGAATCCATAGAACAGAATGGAGAAACAGCCCCCCCTGTACTGGGAATCCCCTAGCCAGAATGGAGAACACAGCGCTCCCCTGTACAGGAAACCCCTAGAACAGAAGGAGAACACAGCGCTCCCCCGACTGGGAATCCCATAGAACAGAATGGAGAACAAGCGCTCCCCGTACTGGGAACCCTATAGAACAAATGGAAAACAGCGCTCCCCGTACTCGGAACTCCCAAAGAACAGAATGGAGAACACAGCGCTCCCTGTACGGGGAAATCCCCAAAAAACAAGGAGAACACAGCGCTCCCCCCGTGCGGGAAATCATAGAACAGAATGGAGAGAACAAAAGCGTTCCCCGTACGGGGAAATCCCATACACAGAAAGGAGAACACAGCGCTCCCCCTTTCTGGAACTCCCATAAACAAATGGGGAACACAGCCTCCCCCTGTTGGGGAACTCCCATAAAACAGAAGGGGGAAAAACGCACTCCCCTTACTGGGACTCCCATAGAAAAAATGGAGAACACAGCCCCCCGTACTGGGGAAATCCCATAGAACAGAATGGAGAGAACACAGCACTCCCCCGTACTGGGAAAATTCCTAGAACAAATGTGAGAGAACACAGCCGCTCCCCTGTACTGAAACGTCCCATAGAACAGAATGGAGAACATAGCACTCCCCAGTACGGAACTCCCACTAAGAACAGAAAGAGAGAACACAGCGCTCCCCCTGTACTGGAACTCCCATAGAACAGAATGGAGAGAACACAGTGCTCCCCTGTACTGTACTCCCAAAAAAGGAAGAGCCAAAAAATTATGACCAGCTGTCAGGAAGAGGTTAAAGGGTTAAGTCTTCAGCAGACTACAAGTCTCAGCCTGCTTCCATAATCAATACTACAGAAACTTTGCCCATCGAGAAAGATATGGATTGATGCCCACAAAGCCTCACCAAATACCACTCTGGAGCGTCACCTCCTCCTCGGCCTCCCTTTCCCTTGTTCACTGCATTTGTGTCAGTCTTTACTATAGAATTTGGAATTCTATTCTTTGTTCATGAATTTCAGGATGGAGTTATGTGTCCTGTCCAGATCAGAGGAACATGAAGTTCTGCAGTCACCGAGAGCGCAAATAGAGGCTGCCAAGCAAAATATATACACACCATACCTTATTTTTGGAGGAGTACAAATAATGAGCAGAACTGCCATGATACTCTCTAAATTATTGTGTCTCACTCTGTCTAAAGAATACAAAGTACACGGTGCACAAATATATACGGCCGTATAAAACTCCCATAATAATGCCATGCAGAAAAGAAATAATACCGTCATATAGTACAGAACGGAAAATATAACAAACACCGTGCACGCAAATATACAGCCCTATAATAGCTACATCACAAATAACACCGCTATATGCTAGATAAATTAAAGTGCAACACAGTGCACTCGTGGCTATATAACACCGACATAACAATTCCATACAATAAACAATGAATAGTCTCATATAGTTCAGAAAGAAAAGTTGGAGCAACACAGAGCACATGTATAAACAGCCGTATAACACGACATCAAAGCGCCATATAGTATACAGCAGTGCCATATACAAAAAGCACAACCCACACATGTGGCCATATAAAACCTACATCATATTATCATACAATAAACAGTGTGCAAAGAAAAGTACAACATCTATATAGCCACATAAAACCTATAGAATAACGGTGCAATATAACAGATAAATAGAAGTACAACACAGTGCACACACACACACATGTTGACATATAAAGCCTGCAAAGTAATAGCATACAAGATAGAAATAATAGTGCTATATTGTTCAAAAAGAAAATTTTAACACAGTGTATACAAGTGTATGGCCATATAACACCTACATTATAATGTAATTCATGAAGCAACGTTACCATATAGTAGATAAAAAGGACTACAAAGTGTACACGTATATAACACCTCCATTATAATGGTACACAATGGATAATAGTGCCAAATAGCAAATAAATAAAAGTGCACAGTGCACACATACACATATGTAGCCATATAACACCTACGGTACATAACAATACCATACAATAAATAATAGTGCCATATACTGTAGTTCATAAAGAAAAGTTTCACAAACACATTGTATACAGCCTTATATATAGCCATATAACAACTACATAATAATGTCACACAGTAAACAACAGTAACGTATAGTAGATAAAAAGTGCTACAAAGTGCACACATATACAACCTCCATTATAATGGTATACAGTGGATATAACAGTGCCATATAGCAGATAAAAAGTACTTCAAAGTGCACACAATGTAGCCTTATACCAGCTCCATTAAAATGGTATGCAGTGGATATAACAATAGTATATAGCAGATAAAAGGTACTACAAAGTGCACACATTTATAGCCATATAAAAACATCTGATACACAGTGCACTCACACAGGTAGCCATATAAAAGCTACATAGCAATACCATATAAAAAATGTGTCATATACTGTAGATCATAAAGAAAACACAGCGTATACAACCTTATATATAGCCATATAACACCTACATAATAATCTCATAAAAGATTCAAATAATAATATCGTATAGTACCTAAAGAATAATACTATAGACGTAGTGCATTTATATGTGCTTCCATACAGAACAATGTAAGACGTAAGTAAGTAGCAGAGCCATATAGTATCTAAGTACAAAAAATTACCCATGTTATACAGTAATTACATCACTGCTATAATGTCAGCACTGCACTACCGCCCCTTTAAAACTGTCTGTTGCCACCTGGGCTGGGGCGGGGAATTTAAATCTCTTGCTGGGATGTGCTCACTGCCTGTGATTGCTCTTGTATCCTGGCTGTGTTCGTTCAGATTGCTTGTGATTCGGTACTACGTGATCTCCTGGTTGGACCTTGGCCCGTCTGACATTGCTCTATTTGTTTTCTGTTTGTGTGTCTGTGCCTGTTTGCTCTGTGGTTTCGTCAGGGTTTCGTCAAGATAAGGTTCAAGTGCGAGGTCGCCCTTTTCGGGGCCGTTGCTCCAGTTAGGCATAGTACACCTGGGACAGATTAGGGTGTCCTCGAAACTTAAATTTGAGATTACATGGGGATAAAGTAAATTCTCTGAAGACGGAATAAGAAAGCACAGCTATAGGGACAGCAGTGGTAGTTATCACAGCAAGGTCTGGGTACCAGAGGGGTCCTAAAAGCCCCTCTAGTTGGCATGGAGTGTGTGTCGGGGGGAGAGGGGCATTAGGTTATGTACCAGTAAACTGGAAACCCCAGAACAATTGCCCCTATTACAAAGCATCATGGTCCTGGATGTTACAATAGTAACCAAACACTTTTGTGCATGTTTAATATATGGAATGGAACTGAAGGAGACTCGTCGAGTTTTTATAGAGACTTGGTTGCTTTGAAGGGAATCTGCCACATTGAGAATGCTATGAGATCTGCGGGCAGCAGGTTATAGAGCAGCTGAGCAGATTGATATATAGTTCTGTGGGAAAAGAGTCAGAAGCACTTCTAATTTATTCACTGAAATGTCTGCTTATTCTGGGTTAAGGAGTCCAGTGGGCGGTCTTATCAGTGATTGACAGCCTTCTTTGTATCAGTGTGCATACACAGTAGAGATAACTGTCAATCACTTATAACCCCTACTTATTCTGGATTAAGGGGTCCAGTGGGCGGTCTTATCAGTGATTGACAGCCTTCTTTGTAACAGTGTGCACATACTGGAGAGATAACTGTCAGTCATGTGTTATCCCTACTTATTCTGGGTTAAGGAGTCCAGTGGGCGGTCTTATCAGTGATTGACAGCCTTCTTTGTAACAGTGTGCACATGCAGTAGAGATAATTGTCAATCACTTATAACCCCTACTTATTCTGGGTTAAGGAGTCCAGTGGGCGGACTTATCAGTGATTGACAGCCTTCTTTGTAACAGTGTGCTTATACAGTAGAGATAACTGTCAGTCATGTATTATCCCTACTTATTCTGAGTTAAGGAGTCCAGTAGGCGGTCTTATCAGTGATTGACAGCCTTCTTTGTATCAGTGTGCATATACTGTAGAGATATCTGTCAATCATGTATTATCCCTACTTAGTCTGAGTTAAGGAGTCCAGTAGGTTGTCTTACATGAATGACAGCCAGTCTCTGAAATCATGTGCATAACATAGAGATAACTGTCAACCACTTATAACCCCAACTTATTCTGGGTTAGGAGTCCAGTGGGTGGTCTTATCACTCCTAGATGGTTGTCAATCACTGATAACACCGCCCATTGAACCCCTTAACCCAGAAGAAGTGAATAAATTAGAAGTTCTTCTCTTTCCCCGCAAAAAACTATGGGCCACATGTATGAAAACCGTTTAGGTCTAAAACTCACTTTTTTGCCCATAGGTTACTAGACCTAAACGGTTTTCATACATGTGGCCCTATATATCAATCTTCTCAGCTCTTTCTGGCACTGACAGATAAGAGAGCATGTTCAATGTGACAGGTTCCCTTTAAATCCTCAAAATTCAATATACTACTGTAAATGTATGGGGATTGGAGAATAAACCAGGTAAGGAAGTATAGAAAAATGAAAGCGTGTGCGGCTGGAGCCCTGGAGATTCCTTATAGAGGGGTCCTGTGGTGCCGAGGGAGGGGTGTGGGATTGGGGTGCAAGGAACAGTGACACTTTGTCGCTACCGGCTCTTTGCAAAGCTGATTTGCATGTTCTCCCCCCCCTCCCCCCCCCCCCCCCCTCCCCCCGCACTGAGAATCCTTGGCTCCTACTGTGCTCCTCACAATCCGGCGAACAAAGAATACCTTTCTTATATTTATCTCAGCCCAATATTCCAGCGAGGATTCTTCTGCACTCGGAGTTTGAATGACAATTAGAGAATGATAGAAGGAGGCTCAGCTTTGCCAAAATCTCGGCTCCTCCACTCTGTCACCTTGTATGATTTATGATCAGGGCTTCTCCGTTCTCCGGCAGAAGATTCGCCGCCTTCTCCGCCATGATTATAAATGATATTGTTAACTTTTATGCATACATTTATACATGTTCTGTAGTTATGGAGCTCTCTAGATCATTATAACGGCACATTCGCCGCGGCTTCATTGGCTCTTTAGATGTCACAGGGGTCATTTATCAACAGCGGGAATGAGAAGCCCAGGGACAAATGTTATTTTCTCCTCTAGCTTTGTGACATTTTGTAGCTATGATTACATAGTTGGCTCTACTCTTACAAAGAGAAGTTATAAACTGTGGCAGAGGAGGAATATTTAAAGCCTGAAGTAGGGGAGGGGGGGCAGAGAGTGCGGCAAAGTGACAACGATGATGATAGGTCATAGGCTAGTAACGATAGGAACAAGAGAGACAGTAAGCACAGTGACTACGAAGCTACCCCTATGTTCGTAAATATGAAAACTATTACACTGCCCCCTATGTACAAGAATATATCTACTATAAAACTGCTTCTCCTATGTACAGAGAAAATAACTCACTAAAATACTACCCCTATGGTACAGGAATATAACTACAACAAAACGGCTCCAATGTAACAAGAAATAACTACTATAAAACTGCCTCCTATGTATAAAATTATAACTACAATAATAACTGCCCCTATGTACAAGAATATAACTAATAGAAACTGCACAATGTACAAGAAAATAACTACTATAATACTCGCTCCTTGTAACAAGAATATAACTACTATAATACTGCCTCTATGTACACAGAATATAACACTAATAATACTACCCTATGAACAGGAATATAACTACTATAATACTGCCCCCTATGTACAAGAATATAACTAATATAATACTGCACTCTATGTACCAAAGAAATAACTACAATAATACTGCTCCCTAAGTAGCAAGAATATAACTACTACAATACTGCCACTATGTACAAAGAATATAACTACTATGATACAGCCCCCTATGTACAAAATATAACTACTATAAAACTGCCCCCTATTTACAAAAAATATAACTGACTAAGAATACTGCCCCTATGTACAAGAATATAACTACAATAAAACTGCTCCCCTAAGTACACAGAATATAACTACTATAAACTCCTCCTAGTACAGAAGTTAACTACTTAAGAACTGTCCCCTATGTACAGGAAGTTAACTTACAAACATATGCTCCCTATGTACAAAATAAAACTTTTCTAAAATACCAGCTCCTATGTACAGGAATATAACTACTAAAATTCTGCTCCTATGTACAGAATAAAACTACTATAATATTGCTCCTATCACAAGAATATAACTACTATAATATTGCCTCCTATGTACACGCAATATAACTACTATAATTCCTGCTCCTATGTACAAGAATAGTAACTACTATAATAATGCCTCCCTAAGTACAAGAATATCACTACTATAATACTGCTCCAATGTACAAGAATATAACTCAATAATACAGCTCCAGATGTATATTATTGGGGGGGGGGGGGGGGGGGGGGGGTGATGACAAAATATAACTACTATAATATTGCTCCTATTACAAAGAATATAACTACTATAATACTGCCCCTATGTACAAAATAACTACAATAATAATTCCCCCTATGACAAGAATATAACACTATAATACTCCCCTATATACAAGAAAATAACTACTAAAAAACTGCCCCCTATGTACAGAACCATAACTACTATAATACTGCCCGCTATTTACAAGAATTTAACTACTATAATACTGCCCCCTATGTACAGAAAATAACTACTAAATACTGCTCCAATGTACAAGAATATAACTCTATAAAACTGTCCCCTATGTACACAGATATAACTACTATAATACTGCCCCCTATGTACAAGAATATAACCCTAAAATGCTGTCCCTATTACAAGAATATAACTACTATAATACTGCCCCCTAGTGGTACAGGAATATAACTACTATAAAACTGCCTCCTATGTACAAGAAAATAACTACTAAAATACAGCTCCTATGTACAATAATAATACAACTATAATACTGCCCCATATGTAAAAGAATATAAACTACTATAATACTGATCCCTCTATGTACAAGAAGAAAACTACTAATATACTGCTCCAAAGATACAAGAATATAACTACTATAAAACTGCCCCCTCTATGAACAAGAATATAACAACTATAATCCTGCCCACTATATAGAAGAAAATAACTACTATAACACTGCCCCCTATGTACAAGAATATAACAACTATAATACTGGCCTCCTAATGTACAAGACAAAACTACTATAATAACTGTCCCTATGTGCAAGACATCTACTACTATAATACTGCTCCTATTTAACAAGAATATAACTACTATAATACAGCAGTATGTATCAGAAATATAACAACTGTAATAACTGCCCCTATGTAACAAGAATAATTATTATAATACAGCTTCCAATGTACTAACTATAAATACTATAATACTGCCCCCCTATGTACAAGAATATAACTACTATAAAACTGCCCCCCTATGTACCAGACTATACTACTATAATCTGCCCCCCATGTACAAGAATATAACAACTATGATACTGCTTCCTATGTACAAGAATATAACTACTAATAATACTGCTCCTGTGTACAAGACTATAACTGCTATAATACTGCCCCCCGATGGTACAAGAATATTACTACTATAATACTGCTCCTATGTAACAAGATTATAACTTAACAATAGATACTGCCCCCAATGTACAAGAAATAACTACTATAATTCAGCACCCTATGACAAGAATATAAACAGCCCCTTTATAATCTGCCCCCTATGTACAAGAGTATAACTACTATAAAACTGACTCCTTTGTACCAGAAAATAACAACTATAATACTGCTCCTATGTACAAGAATATAACTACTATAATACTGCCCTATGTACAAGAATAGAACTAACTATAATACTGCCCTCTATGTACAAGAATATAACTACATAATAACAGCTCCTATTACAAGAATATAACACTATAATAATGCCCCCAATGTACACCTGAATATAACAAACTATAATACTGCCCTATGTACAAGAATTTAACTACTATAATACTGCCTCTATGAACGAAGAATATATCTACTATAATACTGCCCTCAATGTAGCAAATATACCTACTATAAATACTGCCCCTATGAACAAGAATAAAACTACTATAATTACTGCCCTCTATGAACAAGAATACAACTACTATAATACTGCCCTCTATGTACAAGAATATAACTACTATAATACTGCCCCCTATGTACAAGATAAACTACAATAATACTGCCTCCTATTACAAGAACTATAACTACATAATACTGGTCCCTATTGCAAGAATATTACTACTATATAAACTGCTCCTAGTACAAGAATATAACTACTATAAACTGCCTGTATGTATCAGAATATAACTAGCTGTAATACAGCCCCCTATGTACAGAATAAACTATATAATACTGCTCCTATGTACAAGACTATAACTACTTAAATCTGCCCCCTATGTACAATAATATAACTACTATAGATACTGCCCCCCTATGTACAAGACTATAACTACCATAAAACAGCCCCCCTATTACACAGAAAATAACTACTATAATACTGCTCCGATTGACAATAAAATAACTACTATAATACAGCTCCTGTGTACAAAAAAAAAACTAATATAAATACTTGTCCCTATGTACAAGAATATAACTACTATAATACCGCTCCTATGTCAAGAATATAACTACTATAAAACTGCAACCAATAACACGAATATAACTACTATAATACTGCTCTATGTACAAGAATATAACCTATTATAACACTGCCTCTATGTATCAAGAATAAAACTACTCTAATACTGCTCCCTATGTACAAGAAAAAACTATAATAATACTGCCTCCCATATGTACAAGAATATAACTACTATAATACTGCTTCCTATGTACATAGAGAAAATAACTACTATAATACTGCCCTAGTACAAGAATATAACACTATAATACTATGCACATGGTACAATGAAAATAACTACTATAATACTGCCCACTATGTACAAGAATATAACTACTATAACACTGCCTCCTATGTACAAGAATATAACTACAATAATCCTGCTCCTATGTACAAAGAAAATATAACTACAATAATACTGCCCCTATTGTACAAGAATAAACAACTATAAACTTGCCTCCTATGTACAAGAATATAACTACTATAAATATGCTCCTATGGACAAGAAAATAACAACTATAAAACTGCCTCCTATGAACATATATATAACTACTATAATACTGCTCTATGTACCAAGAATATAACTATGTATAATACTGCACCTATGTACAAGATATAAAAACTACTATATACGCTCCTAGGGGGGGGGGGGGGGGGGTACAAAATATAACTACTAAATACGCCCTATGTACAAGAATATAACTACTATAATACTCCTACATCTACATCATCAGGCTCTGTATATACTTTCATTCAGTAAATTGCCTGAAGTAGAGAAAGTTTGTAATAATTTTGTGGTAATTCTGGGAGTTTGTAGCATTTATAATCCATAATTTCTTGGATACTGTAGCACAGGAAAAGATTTAGCTTTGAAAAAAATCCTCAGTAAACAAAGCTCTTATACGGCCCCAAACTAATCATCGCCCTCTCACCGCGTCTTTACCAAGACATATAACAATAAAGAGACCGCTAATAAATTCTGCTTCTATTAAAGTCTCGCCGACTGGAAATATCCACAAGTCACAATAATGTTGTTCTGCTTTCAGCCGGGATCCGAGCACAGAATGGGGCGATCGCTCACCTGCTCCTCTCACCTCCGCGAGGCTTTCAAAGGCTTTTCCGAGTCTACAGGGCGCTGGGCTTGTGCCAGGAGCTTGGATACGGCTGATTCTAGGCAGTGAAAGGGCCGTGCACATGACACCGTAGTGAAGCCGTATCCTGCGCGGTGGCGCACAGGGGCCGATACTGTGGAGCAATAGGCACTTTGCACATTACCATATGCTCCCCAACCCCGAAAAAAATCCATTAATCCCCACCCCCTAATACACCCCTGGGGGTTTTATTGGGCCGCAGGTTGTTATCTGGGGGCGCAGGCGGCTAGGCCGGGGGTGTTTTCTGGGTGTGCAGGGGGTACTGGGGTGGCATGGGGGTTATCGGCACGCATGGGGGTGTTTCGGGCACGCAGGTTTTTATCTGGTGCTGCATGGTGGGTTTTATCTGGGGGGGGCCCCTGGTGGTGTTACTGGGCACTGAAGGTGGTTTTATCTGGGCACGATGGGGGTGTTTATCTGGCAAAGAGTGATGAAAAAAGGGGGACGCATTAGGAATCGGCCTGCATGGGGTTGTTTCTGGGGCCGCAGGTGGGTTACTGGGTGTGCAGGTGGTGTTACTGGGGCGCAGGTTTGGTTATTGGCACTCCCCTGGTGATGTTATCTAGGGATTGCAGGGAGGTAATCTGGCACTGCAGGGGTTATCGGGCACGCAGGGGTGTTTTCTGGGCACGCAGGGGAGTTATTGGGGGCACTGCATGGATGTTTTCGCACGCAGGGGGATGTTATTAGGCATTCAAAAGGGAATTTTAACGGGCGCGCAAGGGGGTTATCGGAACTCATGGTGGGTTTTTTGGGGACTACTTTGGGGGTTTATTCATGCATGGGAGTGTTTTCTGGGGGACTGATGGTGGTGTTACGGGCAAATGCAAGGTTTTACGGGCACTGCATGGTGGGATTTTCTGGGCACTGCATGGGGATTTTGGGCATGCTTGGGTGTTATCTGGGCACTGCATGGTGGTGTTATCTGGGCACTACATGGTGGTGTTATCTGGGCACTGCATGGTGGTGTTATCTGGGCACTGAATGGTGGTGTTATCTGGGCACTGCATGGTGGTGTTATCTGGGCACTGCATGGTGGTGTTATCTGGGCGCTGCATGGTGGTGTTATCTGGGCACTGCATGGTGGTGTTATCTGGGCACTGAAGGGAGGTGTTATCTAGGCACTGCATAGTGGTGTTATCTGGGCACTGCATTGTGGTGTTATCTGGGCACTACATGGTGGTGGTATCTGGGCCGCATGTGGGTTATATGGGCTTTGTAATGGTGGTGTTAAACTGGGCGTGCAATGGGGGTTTTATGGGGGACTGCATGGTGGTGTTATCGGGGTCCTGCATGGTGGTGTTATCTGGGCGCTGCATGGTGGTGTTATCTGGGCACTGAATGGTGGTGTTATCTGGGCACTGCATGGTGGTGTTATCTGGGCACTGCATGGTGGTGTTATCTGGGCACTGCATGGTGGTGTTATCTGGGCACTGCATGGTGGTGTTATCTGGGCACTGCATGGTGGTGTTATCTGGGCACTGCATGGTGGTGTTATCTGGGCACTGCATGGTGGTGTTATCTGGGCACTGCATGGTGGTGTTATCTGGGCACTGAATGGTGGTGTTATCTGGGCACTGCATTGTGGTGTTATCTGGGCACTACATGGTGGTGTTATCTGGGCACTGCATGGTGGTTTATCGGCCACTACCCTGGTGGTGTTATCTGGGCACTGCATGGTTGTGTTATCTGGGCACTTCATGGTGGTGTTATCTGGGCACTGCATGGTGGTATTATCTGGGCACTGAATGGTGGTGTAATCTGGGCACTGAATGGTGGTGTAATCTGGGCGCTGCATGGTGGTGTTATCTGGGCACAGAATGGTGGTTTTATCTAGGCACTGAATGAGTTTTTCTAGGCACTGCCATAGTGGTGGGTTTTTCGGGCACTGAAGGTGGATTATTTATCTGGGCGCTGCATGGTGGTGTTTATCCCGGGCGCCATGGTTGGTTTAATCTGGGCGCTGCATGGTGGTGTTATCTGGGCGCTCATGGTGGTGTTTTTCGGGGCACTGCATGTGGTGTTACGGGGCACTGCAAAGGTGGTGTTAACTGGCACTCATGGTGGTGTTATCTGGGCACTGCATGGTGGTGTTATCTGGGCACTGCATGGTGGTGTTATCTGGGCACTGCATGG
This sequence comes from Phyllomedusa bahiana, assembly GCA_025379985.1. Taxonomy (NCBI): domain Eukaryota; kingdom Metazoa; phylum Chordata; class Amphibia; order Anura; family Hylidae; genus Phyllomedusa; species Phyllomedusa bahiana. Next base: position 86,954 of record JAODAL010006987.1, read on the forward strand.
TGGTGTTATCTGGGCACTGAATGGTGGTGTTATCTAGGCAATGCATGGTGGTGTTATCTGGGCGCTGCATGGTGGTGTTATCTGGGCGCTGCATGGTGGTGTTATCGGGGGACTGCATGGTGGTATTATCTGGGCTCTGAATTGAGGTGTTATCTAGGCAATGCATGGTGGTGTTATCTGGGCGCTGCATGGTGGTGTTATCTAGGCACTGCATGGTCGTGTTTTCTAGGCACTGCATTGTGGCATTAATTACACTTTGTATGGAGGTATTCTTTTTCTGAATATGGTGGTATTACTTATCATTGTATGATAGTATTATTTGAATACTATATGGTGGTATTATATGGCCACTGCTTGGTGGCATTAATTATACTTGGTATGACAGTATTATTTTTACTCTATATGGTGGAATTATTTAAGTTGTATGATAGTATTATTTGAACATTTGGTGGTATTATTTCTGTAGTGTATGATAATTATTAAAACCTACATGGGTTAATCAGGTACTGCATGGTGTTGGTTATCTTGGGCCGCATGTGGTGTTATCTGGGCACTGCATGGTGGTGTTATCTAGGTAGTGCATGGTGGTGTTATCTGGGCACTTTATGGTAGTGTTATCTGGGCACTGCATGGTGGTGTTATCTGGATGCTGCATGGTGGTGTTATCTGGGCACTGCATGGTGGTGTTATCTGGGTGCTGCATGGTGGTGTTATCTGGATGCTGCATGGTGGCGTTATCTGGCCACTGCATGGTGGTATTATTTCTGTAGTGTATGATAGTGTTATTTGACCACTGCATGTCCGCCTCATGTCTGTATCATCTTCAAAGCAATAATCAAGAGTTGATTTACTCATTCAGTTTTATGTAACCACAGACTATTCCCTCTACATCTACATATGGGAGTATTTCACCTTCTAGATGCAGACAGTGAATTGTATCCTCTAAAATCCAAAACTTGTTTTTTTAAGATTTATTTTAAGGGAAATAATGGTTTCCTTATTCCAGCTACAGCGCCACTCTTGTCCACAGGCTGTGCTTGGAAATGCAACTTAGTCTCATTTACACATAAAACTCTTGTCACTGGGAGCACAAGGTAAATGTGTGGATAGTAAGTGATCCCCACCATGTACCCCTTAACCTATCAGCATTATCATGCACCCAGGGTTGGGAGTACTCCTACCCCGGCTGGTGTGGTCATTCCACCCCTCAAGGTCTGTCCCTACCTGCATCTCTACTGCTTGCCTCCACAGTGACTGAACACATGGTGCGCAATGCTTTCCTCTCACTATCACCGCACGGTGAACGAAAGCTCCGGATCCCTAAATCATCACTGAGGAACAGATACGAGCGCCCTGAGATCTGTAAATCAGAGGCATTTTCTCTTATGTGACGTTCACATCTTCATTCCTCTAGATCCAGACGGAGATCAGGACAAGCATTAGCGTTTGCTTAAATTTGGAAGGTTCTCCCCACCTGACAGGAGAATATGTGGGGAGTGACTGTATATTAAGGGGGCAATCAGAGTGTAACAACTCTCAGCCCCTCCTAGGGCAGCTGTAGGGGGCAGCAGGGGTGGAGCAGCTAGAAATGCCATATTTCCTGCTCATAGGATGTTCTAACTATAAAGTGGATCCTAGGAACTGCAGCATGAGCCTCCCCCCTTCTCCCCTTTCATGGCATGCAGTCTCAGTTACACCAGGGAGAGAAGCTACAGCTGCATCTCCCTCTTTTGTATCTTCTGGTCGCATTTGTACACAACTCTCCATTCTGTTCTATGGTAGTTCCCAGTACAGGGGAGCGCTGTGTTCTCCATTCTGTTCTATGGGAGTTCCCAGTACAGGGGAGCGCTGTGTTCTCCTTCCATTGTTCTAATGGGTTTCCCAGACAGGGGGAGCGTGTTCTCCATTCTGTTCTATGGGAGTTCCCAGTAAGAGAGTTGCGCTCTTTCCCCCTCCATTCTGTTTCTATGGGAGTTCCCAGTACAGGGGAGAGCTGTGTTCTCCATTCTGTTCTATTGGGATTCCCAGTGCAGGGAAGCGCTGTGTTCTCTCCATTCTGTTCTAGGGGATTTCCCCAGTACAGGGGAGCGCTGTGTTCTCCATTGTGTTCTATGGGAGTTCCCTGTTTTGGTGAGCGCTGTGTTTCTCCATTCTGTTCTATGGGAGTTCCCAGTACAGGGGAGCGCTGTGTTCTCCATTCTGTTCTATGGCAGCTCCCATACAGGGGAGCGCTGTTTTCCCTCTCCATTTCTGTTCTAGGGAGTCTCATACGGGGGGTGGAGCGCTGTGTTCTCTCCATTCTTTTTTAGGGGATTTTCCCAGTACAGGGAAGCTGTGTTCTTTCAATTCTTTATTCTATGAGTTCCCAGTACAGGAGAGCTCTGTGTTCTCTCCATTCTGTTCTATGGGAGTTCCCAGTAACAGGGGAGTGGCTGTGTTCTCTTCCATTCTGTTCTATGGGAGGTTTCCAGTACAGGGAAGCGCTGTTTTCCATTGTGTTCTATGGGAGTTCCCAGTACAGGGGAGCACTGTGTTCTCCATTGTTCTTATGGGAGTTGCCCAGTACAGGGGGCGCTGTGTTCTCCATTCTGTTCTATGGGCGTGCCCAGTCCAGGGGAGCGCTGTGGTCTCTCCATTCTGTTCTATGGGAGTGCCCAGTACAGGGGAGCGGAATGTTCGGCCGTTCTCAGAACTCCCATAGAATAGAATGGAGAGTCATGCACAAGCGTCACCAATTCTCCACTTTCTGTGGCCCTTTAGCTACATAAGATGTGGTATGTTGGCCCCTTCAGCTGCTGGGCCCTCAGCGTTGTCTTATCTTCTACTATATCTAGTTCTTCTTTCTTTCCCCCTTTCAGGAGGGAATTTACTAAACGTTTCCTGCTGCAAAGTTGCAAACCTGTGAGAACTTGCCAAATTCCTTTATTTTGCACCATCCTACTACTTTTACAAGAAGTGGGTGTGGCTTATTAGGCACGGGCGGGGCCAAAACAGCAATTACTCTAATTACTGTAATTTATGGCAGGAATTTGAGTAAATTATTCCAGAAATCTGCATCAGCCGCGGAGCAGATCTGACACAGACCCCGGCATCTGAAACGTCAGTAAATCTCCCTCTTTGTCTCCGTTCCTCATATTCGGTTTTACTGACGGCGATTCATCTCTTTTAATGAATTCTTCCAGCTGCCACCAGTCTTAAAAGCAAAAAGGATCTTTAATTACAAAAGCTAAAGGCATTAATTACCAGCACAGTAACAGCATCAGCCGAGGAGCGATGACCAAACTTTTCAATGCAGTTGGGGGTTAATAAATATTCACACAATGTCCTTCTATCTCGGGAGTTTAATAGAAGTCGTATTATCCAGCTTAAGCTGAAATCCCGGCTGCTTCAGGAGGGGGCTTACTATGGACCAGCCCTTTTTATTAGGAAACTTCTCTCATGATAAGAAGATCTCCTCTACTTAACCCCCAAGTGATCAACTATAGGTAATAGATAATCTATTGGAGACCCTGGCAGGAAGTGCTCATTTTCCACTGCAGCGCCTCTGCAGGTAAAGTAGAGCATTACACGTTGCCCATAGTATCAAGTAATGACATGGAGGTCCCCCCAGAGCAAGCAGTGACACGGAGATCCCCCGGAGCAAGCAGTGACACGGAGGTGCCCCCGGAGCAAGCAGTGACACGGAGGTGCCCCCGGAGCAAGCAGTGACACGAAGTTCCCCTGGAGAAATTAGTGACACGGAGGTGGCCCCGGAGCAAGCAGTGACACGGAGATCCCCCAGAGCAAGCAGTGACACAGAGATCCCCCAGAGCAAGCAGTGACACGGAGGTGCCCCTGGAGCAAGCAGTGACACGGCGGTCCCCCCAGAGCAAGCAGTGACACGGCGGTCCCCCCCAGAGCAAGCAGTGACACGGAGGTGCCCCCGGAGCAAGCAGTGACACGGAGGTGCCCCCAGAGCAAGCAGTGACACGGAGGTCCCCCCGGAGCAAGCAGTGACACGGAGGTCCCCCCGGAGCAAGCAGTGACACGGAAGTCCCCCCAGAGCAAGCAGTGACACGGAGGTCCCCCCGGAGCGAGCAGTGACACGGAGGTCCCCCCGGAGCGAGCAGTGACACGGAGGTGCCCCCGGAGCGAGCAGTGACACTGAGGTCCCCCCGGAGCAAGCAGTGACACGAAGGTCCCCTGGAGCAAGCAGTGACACGGAGGTGCCCCCGGAGCAAGCAGTGACACGGAGGTGCCCCCGGAGCAAGCAGTGACGCGGAGGGGCCCCCGGAGCAAGCAGTGACACGGAGATCCCCCAGAGCAAGCAGTGACACGGAGGTCCCCCAGAGCAAGCAGTGACACGGAGATCCCCCGCAGCAAGCAGTGACACGGAGATCCCCCGGAGCAAGCAGTGACACGGAGATCCCCCCGGAGCAAGCAGTGACACGGGGGTCCCCCGGAGCAAGCAGTGACACGGAGGTCCCCCGGAGCAAGCAGTGAACACGGAGGTCCCCCGGAGCAAGCAGTGACACGGAGGCCCCCCGGAGCAAAGCAGGGGACACGGAGGTGCCCTGGGCAAGCAGTGACACGGAGGTGCCCCGGAGGCAAGCAGTGACACGGAGGTGCCCCCGAGCAAGCAGTGACACGGAGGTCCCCCGGACAAGCAGTGACACGGAGGTGCCCCCGGAGCAAGCAGTGACACGACGGTCCCCCGGAGCAAGCAGTGACAAGAAGGTCCCCCGGAGCAAGCAGTGACACGGAGGTGCCCCTGGAGCAAGCAGTGACACGGAGGTGCCCCCGGAGCAAGCAGTGACACGGAGGTGCCCCCGGAGCAAGCAGTGACACGGAGGTGCCCCCGGAGCAAGCAGTGACACGAAGGTCCCCCGGAGCAAGCAGTGACACGGAGGTGACCCCAGAGCAAGCAGTGACACGGAGGTTCCCCCGGAGCAAGCAGTGACACGGAGGTTCCCCCGGAGCAAGCAGTGACATGGAGGTGCCCCTGAGGTTTTGTATGTAGATCTCTTTACTTTAACGAAGATGGACTTTTTTATGATACAATTGACCCAACCATATAATAAATAAAATAAAATAAAATAAATAAAATGCCATGCACAAGGACCCTTTGGTGTGAAGCGCGTAGGAGTCTTTACAGATTTTTCATTTGTTTTCTATATGATGAACTACAATAATGGATATTCCTGCATTCTATGGACTTTCTGAATATGCTTTATGGAGTATGGACTTTATCGCGGGGGGGGGGGGGGGGGGGGGGGGGCGGGGGGAAATGGGAACTTTCAACCCCTATACATACACGCGGGGTTAATGCCCAAATTAGTGGAGCTCAATGTTTTTGATTCTGTAGTTTTCAATGGTTCCATTTTGGGATGTATGCAACATTTTTGATCATTGTTATTTCAATTTTTTGGGACAAAAAGTGACCACAAGAACACAATCTCGCCATAGATGATAAAGGTAATTAGAAAAGATGGGGTTCGTTTTATAGGTTACATAGTAATGTCTAGGTAATGTATAGGTGATCTAGTAATATATAAGTAATAGGTAATGCAGAGGTGATTAAGTAATAAATAAATAATACAGTAATGTATAGGTGATATAGTAATACAGATGTAATACAGCGGTAATATATAAGTAACAGGTAATGAATAGGTAATATAGTAATGTATAGGTCATGTATAGGTGATCTAGTGACATATAAGTAATAGGTAATGTAGAGCTTATTAAGTAATATATAAATAATATAGTAATGTACAGGTGATCTAGTAATATAGTAATGTATAGGTAATATAGCAATAGGTAAAATATAAATAAAAGGTAATATAATCATATATAGGTTATATAGTAATATAAAGGTACTATATAAGTAATAGGTAATGTATAGGTAATGTAGTAATGTATAGGTAATTTCATAGGTCATACAGTAATGTATAAGTAATATGGAGGTAATGTATAGGTATTTAAGTAATATATAAATGATATAGTATTGTATAGGTGATCTAGTAATATATAGGTAATATATAAGTAATAGGTAATGTATAGGAAAAATAAGCAATTTTAAGGTAATTTTATGGTCAATAGAAAGTAAGGTATGTTAGGTGATCGTGACATATAAGTAATAGGTAATGTATAGGAAATATAGCAATGTATAGGTAATTTTATGGGTCATATAGTAATGTATAGGTAATGTATAGGTGATCTAGTAATATATAAGTAATAAATAGGTAATGTAGAGGTAATTAAGTAATTTTTAAAATTTTAAATATTTAATTATAGGGATTGAAATATATAGGTAATACAGAAAATTATGAGAATAGGTAATGTTAGGAAAAAATAGAATGTATAGGAAATTTTTTATGGTCTTAGAATTAAGGTCAGTATAGGTACTATGACATATAAGTAATAGGCAATGTAGAGGTTATTAAAAGTAAAATAAATAATAAGTAATGAAAGGGTTTAACTACCCGGGCTATACTGACCCTCTACCCTGTGTCACTTGTGCACTGGTTGCCCATTCATACGGGAACAGAAAAAAGCATACTTCCCCAAAAAACTCCCCAAAACCGCTGCTCCCCCCCTACATCTCCTCCCTAGTCTCTGTTCCCCCGCCCTACCCGTGCTCCCGCTCTGCTGTTATATCAACTACATTCCTAAATAAACCAAAACCTCCCATGCCCCCCTACAAGTTTTACCCCGTGGGCACCAATTTCTCGGGAAATTTGCTCCCGGGGCGATCAGGCACTTCACAACCCTCACATTTTAAAGAGGGCCCGAAAAAACTCCTCGGTCTGGCCCACCAAGATCCCTAACTGCTATCACAAAATCTGTCACTTCCGCAAATTTGGCACTCACGGCACTTATCTGTATAAGAAAACATCTGGGTGGCAGGTTATCCATTTTTCATGTAAACCACCCCCTATTTATGAAACATGGCTGGACCATTTTTAAACTGGATTCTTACCATTAAAGTTTTACCCAAAAACCCTAATAGATTGTAAGCTCCACGAGCAGGGCCCCCCACACCTTGTGCTCATCTTAAGCTCTCACGAGAGGGCCCTCACACCTCGTTTTCTCATCTGTAAGACTTTTAAGTGTAATGACGAGTTTACCCCTACATTGTAAAAAGGCTGCAGAATATTTTTTGGGGCTATGAAAAAAGATTATTATTAAGTAATAGGTAAAATAGAAGTAAAAGGTAATATAATTATACATAGGTTTTTACAGAAATAAATAGGAAAATTTATGGGATTATTTTTTATTAATTTTTTTAATATATATAATATAAAAATTTTTGGGTTTTCTTTTGTAATTATATGGATAATATAATAAAAACAAATGGTTCTTATAGGGGGTTATATAGGAAAAATATAAAAAAATTTATACTAAAAATTAAAGTTAAAAGTATTAAAAATTTCCTAAAAAACCCTATAAAGTTAATTTAGTAATATATAGGGATCAATTTTTAAAAAGGGCCTTTTCCCCAACGTTTCCCTTGGATCGGGATTTCCCAATATATCCCCAAAAGATGCCCTTTTTTAAAAGGACTAGGAGAAAAGGGAGACAAATTCATACACGATAAATTTTAATGCCCAACCCGGGATTTTAAATTTTCCAATATTAAAGGTTGAAGCTGGGGGCATAAAATGAGCTCTGTGGCGATGTCCTCTAACGGGCAAAGCACGACATTGAGAACGACCTTCAGGTCATTCTTATTACTGCACACAATCTCCCCAGTGTCCCCTCTCCGCAGGATGACAAATAACCGGGATACCCCTTTCTTCTGGGCTGAAACCGACCCGTTTCATACGTTTTTTTTGCTCCGACTGCCCGAGGGGAAACTTGAATGGCGGGGGATTGGGTTCTTTTCTAAAAGTGATAGCTCACCCCCCCCCCCCTTTGGGTAGGGGCACTGATCTGCTCCCTATGTTTCCATGGTGCAGGGACATTAGAATTTTCCCCTTAAAATTGTGAAATTTAAATAAAATTTCCTTAAATCAAATCTAAAGTTCTTCAAAGTTTGCACCCTTTGCAGCAAATTCCCCTTTCCGTTTTTTTCAATTGAAAACCCTTTTTAAAAGGGAAAGTTTCAACAGGTCCCCCCCAAAAATGCCAGTAGAGGTCAAGTCCAGTATAAATTAGAGGCTCATTGCTTTACCCTTTGGCAACCGGTACATGAAGCTTCCCCAAAAAAGTTTTTTCTTTATAAAGCGGGAGTACTGAGATCCCCCGGGAAAAGGGCCCAAAAGAACCCTCCATTTCCCTGCAGTGGCTTCTTTTAAGGAAATTATACGGTATTTCTTATTTTTTTTTAACCAAACTAGCATTGAGTTCAGACTGGGGGCTTTGGGGTTTAAATTTGACTTTTAAAATTTAATTCGGCCCCCCCAAAAAATTAAATTTTTGGGGAGAAATTTGAAAAAGAAAAAATTGTCAGAAAAACCGTAAATTGGGGTTGGGTTTGGAGTAGAGAAAATGCGGGGGTTTGGGGAATTTGAGATTAGGGTTGGGGTTAGATTTAGGATTACCTTGTGTTGAGGTTAGAGTTGTAGGTAGGTTTAGAGGGAGGGGGATATCAGAGTAAGAGTTGAGACTGGAGTTAGGGTTGGAGATAGAGTTAGGCTTGGAGTTTTACGGGGGGTTGAAGTTGGGAAATTGGGGTTTTTTTCCCCCCCGCGTTGGGGAATTAGGGTTTGGGGTTACTTTTTTTGGATTTTAGACGGATTTGGGGTTAGGTTGGAGTTGGGTTGGGGTTTTTTTTTGGATTAGGGTTAAAGTTGGAGTTTAGTCTTTTTTGGAGTTGAGAAATGGAGTTGGGAAATTTGGAGTTTTTTTGGGATTTTGGGTTTTGGAGTTACAGAGGGGCTTTGGTTAATTTGGGAAATTTTATATTTGGGGGGTTTGGGAGTTGAAAAGGGCGTTAGGTTTTAAGACGGGAAATTTAGGTTTGGGGTTTTTTTTTTGGGTTGGGGTTAGGGTTTGGAAATTTTCATTCTGGGTTGGGGGGGTTGTTTTTAACGGGAAATTGGGGTTTTAGAGTTGGAGTTAGGGTTGGAGTTTTTTTGGCTTTAGGGTTCAGGTTGGAGTTAGGATTGGAGTTTTTTTGGGTTGGGGTTAGGGTTGGAGTTACAGTCTGGGTTGGAGTTGAGACTTTATTAGGGTTAGAGTTAGGCTTGGAGTTTCCTTGAGTTGGGGTTAGGGTTGGCGTTACAGTCTGGAATGGATTTGAGACTGACGTTAGGGTTAGTTGGAGTTAGGGTTGGAGTTTTCTTGATTTAGGGTTACAGTTTGGGTTGGATTTGAGACGGGGGAGTTGGGTTTTTAGAGGGGAGTTATATTTTGGGTTTTTTTTTTTGGGTTGGGGTTTTTGGGTTTGATTTTACAGGTCGGGGGTTTGGGAAAGTTGGGGACTGGATTAGGGTTATTTAAAAGGTTTGGGGTTTTTCCCTTGGGGGTTGGGGTTAGGGGTTTAGTTTTCGTTGATTTGAACTGGGGGGTTAGGGTTAGAGTTGGAGTTAGGGTTGGAGTTTTCTTGCGTTAGGGTTAAAATTTTCAGTTTGGGGGGATTTTGAGACGGGATTTGGGGTTGGGTTGGGGTTTGGGAGTTTTCTGAGTTAGGCCCCTTAGGTTTGGGCCCACATTTTTTGGGTTTTGGATTTGAACATGGCTGGGGGGTTAGTGTTAGAAACAATAGTTTTTTAGGGTAGGGTTAAAGTTATGGGTTGTGACTAAATTTTCATGCTGGTGTTAGGTGTGTAGATAGGGTTAGAGGTATAGGGTTATCAATGTAATTGTTAGGGTCTGAGGTGGAATCAAAATCAGAGTTTGGGTTAGGGACTAGATTAAGGGGAATAGGGAGGAGTTGGGGGGTTTTAAATTTTAAAAGGTTTTTAATTTTGTTTTTTAATAATTTTTGGGGGTTAAAATTGGAGTTCCCTGTTGCAGTGGGGGGCTGTGTTGGGGTTGGGGCTTCTTTTTTAGGGTTAGGGGTTTGGATGTATTTGGGGATTGGGCTGAAATTTGGGGTTGAGGTTATCATGCAGTTAAAAATTGTTTTTTGGGGAGGGGGAGGGTGTTTTAAGGGGTTTTTAAATGGTTGGGAAACTAAAGGTTTGGGGGTTTTGGATTTGGGAAGTTTGAATTTAGGGGTTGGGTTTTTACCAATTTCCAAGCGGGTTATTTGTTTGGGTTTTTTTTTTGGGGTTAAGAGTTAGGGGGTGGGGGTTTGAATTTGGGGACCCCCAAAGTTAGGATTAAAAATTTTTATGTGAGTTGGGGGTTGGGGTTTAAAAGGTTAAAAAATTTTTCCCTTAGGGGGGTGTGTTGGGATGGGGTTTGGGGTTTAAAAGGGTCGGGTTTTAATCAGGTTGAGCTGGGGTTTGGGGTTTTTGGGGGGTCGGGGGTTACCTTGTTATGGGGTTTTGAATTTTTTTTTTTTAAGGTTGGAGTTGGGTTTTAAGAGGCCTAATTTCTGAGTTGGGGTTTTAAGAGCAGAAGTTTAGGGTTGGATTAAAAGTTGGAGGGGGTTTCAGGGGGTTTTGGGGGTTTTTGGGGTAAAATAATTTTAAGGGTTTTCCGGATTTTAAATTTAAACAGTTGTGTTTTTGGTTTTGGGTGTTGGGGTAAGGTTTTTTTTAAAAGGGGGTTAAAGGGTTTTTAGGAAAAGGGGGAAGTTAGATTTAATTTTGGGGCTGGTTTTTGGGGGTTAGGGTTAGGTTTCCCAGCTTGCCTTTGGATTTGGGGGTTTGGGTTTTGGGTTTTTGGGGTTTTTTGGTTGGGGTCATGGCTGGAGTTGGATTTGAGATTAGGGTTAGGTTTAAGAGTATAAAAATTAATTAGGCTGTGCATATCCATATATTTTGAAAAAAAAGTTTAAGGAAAAGGGGCACACTGGCAAGGGAAAGCAAAAATTTTTAATAAAATATCAGTGGCACACTAAAAAACTAAGTAAAAAAATCAAAGGGATATGGGAATATTGGAAAAGCTTACTCTTTAAAGGGAAAAAATGAAAACCTGGGGAAATCTTTTTTACAGTTTTTGATCAAAAAATTTTTTTAAACCACCTCCCAATAAACCCCTCAAGGGGATCCCATACAGGTGGGGTCCTTAACACTGAAACCCCCTTTTCCCCCCACTAGGCGTCCATTCAAACTACAAACTAAACAGGGGGTTGATAGGAAAATTTTCTTTCTGAAAATTTCCCCTGCCTGTTTAAAAGAGGTAGGCGGAGTGCAGCAAGCCAATGAAACGCCATTTTTCAAATAGACTACAAAAAATTCCCGTACCAAGTTCCCAACCTCCACCTGAATGTTGTAGTCTGAATGGAATCCTATTGGGTGGGGAAAAGTTCAGTTTAGGGACTTTACCTGCTCTGGGATCCCCCTTTTAAGCTTTTGGGGAAAGGGGGGGTTTTTAAAAACTTAAAAATTTTTTATCAAAAACTTAAAATTTAAAAATCCCAGGTTTTTATACCCCTTTTTAGCAAAAAAATGCATTTTTCCAAAAAAAAATTTCCCATATACCTTTATGTTCTACTTATTTTTTTAGTGGCCATGATATATGTATTAGGGTTTTTAAAAGGGATTTGGGTTTAAACCCAACCAAATGGTACTTTAAGGGATTTTTGGCTTGGGGAGGCGCTTTCCAGTGGGCCCAAAAACACAACCAAATTCCTCCCCTCCCCCCAAAAAAAATTTATTGGGATCGGGTTCCCGGGGGGTCCCCCAAAATAGAAAATTTTTTTACAAGTTTGGGCAAAAATGCCCGAACCCCCCCATTGACCATTCACAAATACTAATACCGGGGAACCCCCCCGGATGTCCAAGAGCAGGGATCACTCTCCATCTTAGCTCTTAAAAGGAAAAAGGGGTCCCCCTTGGGGGTGTCCATATCTGTGACATCTATTTGTCCTAATAAAGCATAAAGGGGGCAGGGGGGCTTAAAGAGAAAAACCCCTTGACTTGAATTTTTTGGTGGGGGGGGGGCGAAAATTTTGTATGTTTGGGAGTGGGAACATTTAAGGGTGGTGCCATACGTATAACCCAAAAAAGGGCCCAAAAGGAATTTTCCCCAAAATTTATTTAGGGTTTCATAGAAAGATGAAAAAAAATCCAGGGGGGGGGAATTAGGTGAGAATTAGCAGCATTTAAGAGTTTTAAGGGAAGACGACTTTGCAATTAATAACGGGCACCCCCCGTCACGCCCCTAATCTTAACTATCATTTCCCCCTGTAAAAAAGAGGGCACAAAGCTGCGGCCGGTTTAATTTCAGCAAAAAAACGCCCTCGGGCCCTCATTTGCCATCACCCAGATAAAAAATATTTCCCATATTAGACACGAGGACGGCGATAAGTAAACGCCATTAGGATATAAAGGGATATTAAGAGCGGGAAAAAAAAAATTTAGCCTCACTCTTTTTTTTTCAATCTTATTTGGAGAAGAAATAATGCAACAAAAGGGAAACGGTTTTCGCCCATGCAGAACAGTGCAACGAGATCCCTAAAACTGAGGGCCCCCCTTTTTCAAAAGGTCTTAGCTATAGCACCCCAACGACCCCCTTACAGGGGCAATCCTAAACAGAAAGGAAATTTTTATTAAAACCAATATTCTCGGAAATTTTTTTTTTCATTTTTTTTTTTAGAATTATGTATTTTTTGTTTATTTCAGCAGTCCTATGCAAAATATAATTTTCCTTTTTAAAACTGTGTCCTCCTTTTAGCTGTGATTTTTTGGAGGGGATAAAACTCCTTAATGGCCCCGGCAGACTGAAACTACCCTTTCTCTCTAGTTCCCGGGATCCTCAAACTGCGGCCCCCCCCAGCTGTTGGGAAAATACAACCCCCCACATTCCCACTGTTTTTAGTTTTTTATAAATTCATGATGGGATTTGTAGTTTCCCAGAGCTGGAGGGGGTAGTTTTTTGGGGTTTTGCTCTTGTTGTCCCATTAGCCCTTTGTAAGTAAAGACATAATGTTTGCTCTATTGTTCTCCTGGGAAAGGGGGAGATATGATTTGGGCTAGGGGAAAAAGGGAACTTTTAAAAATGGGCCCTCCGGGTTTTTGGGGGAAAAATAAAACTCCCAACATTCCCATTTTTTATAGTTAAATAAATTTTTATGAAGGGCTTTTTTAAATTTCCCCCCCAGCAGCGGGGGGCCCCATTTTGAGGATGCCTGGGCAGTCTAAACATTTCTCTCGCTCTCCCGAGAACAATAGAGCAAACATTTTTTTCCTTACTTCATTTTTAATAAGACACCAAAAGCAGGCATTCTCAAAAAAATACGGCCCCTCAGCGTTTGGGAAAAAATACAACCCCATAATGTATTTTTTTATTTAATTAAAAAAAACAAAAAAAAAAGGGGGAAAAAAAATTGGTTTGGGAAAAGTTGTTGATTCCCAAAAGCTGTAGGGGCCCCCAGTTTTTAGGAAGCCCTGCTCTATGTAGTCTCCCTTACAAATAGTAAAAATAATGACATAATGAATTTCTCTATTTTTCTCTGGGGCAGCGAAGATATGATTAGACTAAACTAGGCATCCTCAAACGCGGCCCCCCCCCTGTTGGGGAAAATACAACTTTCCCCCATGCCCAAGTTAAAGTTTTCTATAAATGCATTATGAAGTTGTGTTTTTCCCCAAAAGCTGGAGGGGCCAAAGTTTCAACCAAAAGTCCATGTAGTCTCATTACAAATAGTAGGTAATTTACAAAAGATTGCTCTATTGTTTCTGGACAAAAGAAGGGGAAGAAATTTGACTAGACCAGGGGATCCTCCCCGCTGTTTGGGGAAAAAAAAACCCCACATGCCCACTGTTAAAAAAAGAATAAATGCAAAGTTTAGAGTTGTAGTTTCCCAACAGCTTGAGAGCCAAAGTTGCACACCACTGCTCCATGTAGTCTCATTACAAATAGTAGGTAATGACATAATGATTGCTTTTATTGGGACTCTGGGGAAGGGAAAAAGGGTAAAGATTAGGGTAGACCATGGGCCCCGAGGGTGTCTTTTAAAAGCAGTGTTTGGGGGCCCGAAACCAAAGGGACTGGGCATCTTCCCTGGCCCCTGGGTTATAGCCCGCTCCAAAAACATACACCACATGGGTTTAGACTCTAAAAACTTCCAACACATCCGGGATTATCATGCGCTTTTATCAAGGGGCAAAAACACTCCCAAGTACACCGAAATCATCACTTTGCCTATATCAGGACACTTTGCTGAGGACTTGGACTCAGTATGCAGCTTACAAGACTAATTAGCAGTGCAGGGAGCCAATGGCTTCCTGCTCCACCATAGTTTTTAATTGTTTGCACATCCCAAGAACACACACGCAGTTAAATAAGCAGCACAGCTCCAGGGGATTGTTAGGTTCCCCGACAATTTTCATTCACCAAACCCGGGCCCCTATGCTTGTGGGGTCCCCAGGGGACTGCCCAGTGTGCTCAATGGATAAGAAGACCCCCCCAACAGGGGAAAAGAAAAGAGCCTTTCATAAAAAAGGGTAATGGGTTAAACCATTTTTTAAATTTTTTAAAGGTCCTGCTGATAATACTTACACCTCTCAGGCCATAGCTGGCCTGGAAGAAGAACTGTCAAGTGATCCTTTGTCTGTCATGTTATTAGATCCCAAATGGGGAAGTCAAAGAGACAAGTCAAGAAGTCATGTACATAGGGGAACTTAAAAAAATTATATTCCAAAAACCCCACCCAATTAAAAAAAAATCCATATGACAGTCACATCTTGCTTATCAATATGTGACAATAACAATTTGGATTTTTAAAGTGAATGATCTGTAATACAAGGTACCGCCTACGGATACTGGTGGCGCTGTTTCTGGGAGACAACACGTATTCAATTCTCATCAGATCCCCTTAAGAAAAATCAACATATTCTAACTTATTATCTTTTGACTGTCATGTTATTAAGCCCAAATGGAGAAGTCAAAGAGACAAGCCAGGAAGACATGTACATAGGGGAACTTAAAAAAATCTCACCCAATTAAAAAAAATTCCATACAATACTCACATCTTGCTTGTGAATACAGTATGTGACAATAAACATTAGAATTTTTAAAGTGAATGAGCTGTAATACCAGGTACTGCCTATGGATATTGGTGGCGCTGTTTCTGGGAGACATCACATATTCCACTGTCATCAGATGCTCTTAAAGGGGTTTTGCCATGATGTAATGTTGAAGTGGGATCCTCCAAAACGGGTATTTAATCACTTTTCTAAATATACGTGATTACAAAAAGTGAAGCCTGTGAGAGTTACAGCATTGCTCAGTCCCCCTTAGTTTCCTGAAAGTTAATATTAGACACGACCAGGACACTGACCGGAGCTGATCTGGCCCTGCTTGCGTGTTTGCACTTCTTATCTGATGACAGGGAACATGAACGAGCTTGCAAGGGGCTGGGGAGAAAGTGCAGTGTATGAGTCTGTCTGCTGTATAAAGAATCCACTGATTGTAATGTTATTATTTGAGTAAACTTTAGAGACGCTCCCTGCTTCCTCGCTCTCTGCTCACCCCCTCCCTCTCACCGCTGCAGCCATTCATGACTCAACATGCTTTGTTTATATTATCTCCTGAGCAGATAAGAGGTAAGGAACTCACTTTCTGGCAAAACCCCTTTAAAGAGGTTTTCTCAATACATTGATTCATCTCGCCTCAGTCCTGTTTTCTTGGCTTCATTTTGAATTCAGAGGTGTGTTTACTGCCTTCTATTAGGCTGCAGTATAAGCCAGGTCTGGAGCTATAGCAACCAGTGCTGGCAGCCTATCATGAGAGATAGAACAGTCTGTAGCTATAGCAACCAGTGCTGGCAGCCTATTAGGAGAGATTGAACAGGTATGTAGCTATAGCAACCAGCACTGACAGCCTATCATGAGAGATAGAACATGTCTGTAGCTATATCAAACAGTAATTGCAGCCTATCAGGAGAGATTGAAAAGGTCTGTAGCTATATCAAACAGTACTGGCAGCCTATCAGGAGAGATAGAACAGGTATGTAACTATAGCAACCAGTGCTGGAAGCCTATCAGGAAAGATCGAACATATCTGTAGCTATAGCAACCAGTGCTGGCAGCCTATCAGGAGAGATTCACAGGTCTGTAGCTATAGCTACCAGTGCTGGCAGCCTATCAGCAGAGATAAACAGGTCTGTAGCTATAATGACCAGCGCTGGCAGCCTATCAGGAGAGATCAAACACGTCTGTAGCTATAATGACCAGTGCTGGCAGCCTATCAGGAGAGACCAAACACGTCTGTAGCTATAATGACCAGCGCTGGCAGCCTATCAGGAGAGATCAAACACGTCTGTAGCTATAATGACCAGCGCTGGCAGCCTATCAGAGAGATTGAACAGGTCTGTAGCTATAGCACCAGCGCTGTCAGCCTATCAGGAGAGATTAACAGTCTGTAGCTATAGCACCAGTGCTGGCAGCCTATCAGGGGAGATCCAAACAGGTCTGTTAGCTATAGCAACCAGTGCTGGCAGCCATCGGAGGATCAACAGGTCGTACTATACAACCAGGCTGGCAGCATAAGAAGATTTAGATAAGTTGGTATAAAATGACACATATTGCAAAGTGACTTGTTTATGCAAGATCTTTAACATAAAGAGCAGCAATCCCTGTAGTGAGACAACCCCTTTAAGTAAAATCCACCAGTTCTACCTTATTATCACTAGGACAGATCAGTGGGTCCAGATCAGATTGTGAATCAATGCACCCGGCATTTGGTTACACTGCACAGATAGATTTGACACATTGACTCGTCCACTATCTTCTATGGGCTGACAACTCAACCGATGAGGAGAATTGTTTAACCCGAGGAGGGATCGATTTCATTATCTCTGCACAGGATGAGGAATTAGATTTTAAGGAGCGGGAAGCTGTCCTGGGCAGACAAGTCCGACTCCCGGTGCCTAATATGCAGCTTCACCACGGCCGATGGCAGATTCAGAAAATCAACTGAAGAAGGGATAAGCTCCCAGATACATAACCACTTATCTTCTAGAGGTATCACAAGGCATTATGGGAAAAGAGCTGAGAAGCTCAAGCGCCCTCTATTGGATGTAACAAACCCTCAATTCGCTTTTGATCCACTGGGTCTTGAAAAAGCAAAAGGGATATTTAGCCAAGCCAAATCTCCACCACAGACGTTGGGTAGGAGAGCACCAAATGGTGTGTAAGTTTGTTTCCCTTTCTGAGCCACCAGCCCCCCAACACCCAGCCGTATCGCTCTGCCGCACTGACGAGGGACAAACATCCCCGAAAACTGTCTGTAGAGAAGATACGGCTTGGCTAAATTCCCTTTTTGCTTTTTCAAGACCCAGGGGCCCAAGAGCGAATTGAGGATTTGTTACACCCAAAAGAGGCGCTTGAGCTTCTCAGCTTTTTTCCCCATAATCCTTCTGATATGCAGATGCCTATGGAGGGAAAAAACAATTAACTCACACCCCTTTTTTGGTGCTCCCTCCCCCTTAAGGAGAGAGTTCCCTTTCTGAGCCACCATGCCTCACCACACCCAGCCTTACGCTCTGCTCTCACGATAGGGACAACATCCCAAACACTTCTCAGAGGGGTGATACTGCTTGGAAAATTTTCACTTTTATTTTCTAAAGACTCAGGGGGTCAAAAGCGAATTGAGGATTGTTAACTCCAATAAGGGCGCTTACATTTCAGCCCCTTTTCCCCATAACCTGTGAAAACAGATCTTAGTAGAGGCAAAAAGAAAATTTAACTCTACACACCTTTGGGGTCTCTCCTGCCCAAGGGAGATTTTTCCCCTTTCTAAAGCCACTCATTGCCTCCCCCACCCCCAAACCAGCCGTATCACTCTCCTCACCTAAAGGGAGAGTTTTTCCCCTTTCTGACCCTTTTCAAATTTCCCCCCACAAACCCAGCCGGGGTATCACCTCTTCACCTAAAGGGAGAATTTTCCCCTTTCTGAGCCACTCATTGCCTCCTACCCAACCAGCCAGTATCACTCTCCTCACCTCGAGGAGAGATGTTCCCCTTCCTATCTTCTAGAGGGGCATAGGAGGCAATATCAACATAAGTGAAAATCCATGCCCTGACATCCATTAAAGAGTATGGCTTTGCATTGTATATTGCCTTGTATGGCACCCTCTGTTCACACCTACCATACGGCACCATACCATAAGCTCAGGTACCATACATTGTACCAGTTGGGGAGAAGCTATAATTCATACAACCTCATAGCAAAAATAGATGAGGCCCTACCACATAATGACAGGAAAGTGAAACAGCAGCGTAAGTAGCAATAACTAAAGGTATAAATAATACCGCCATATATCAGAGAACTCACATAGTAGTGGAAGACAGCACAAAACCACAAAACTTTTTATTCCCCATGAGAAGGTACAATGCTCCAGCACCCGAGTGGGCCCCTCAATCTATAGGCCCCCATGGCACCTGAGTTAATTACCATTATATACAGTACCATGCAGTATAATAACCAAATGTCGGTGAGACATATTGATCAAATTTTACATCATATTTTCCCAAATAACAGTGTTGTAAGCTCCAGGCACGTCATCAACACTGGAAAAAAATAAAACTGTATAGTGTCACACAAAGGCAAGAACATCAAACCGTGCCCAGATACAGATGTACACTCACTATTCTGCTGGTGCATTCACTTTTTAATACATTACTTATCCTGTACGACCCTAGTTACATCCGTATTACCTCCAGACTGCACTCACTATTCGCTTGAAAAGTCACTGTGTACATACAAAACTTACTTAAGATCCAGTTACATCCTTATTATCCCCCAAGGCTCACTCACTTTTCTGCTGGGGGCATTCACTGTTTACAAAAATTATTTTATTGTATGAATTGAGTTAAAACCTGTATTATCCAAGACTTGCACTCACTATTCTGCTGGTGCAGCACTGTGTACATACTTACATTTACCTGAGTTACATCCTGTATTTCTCCAGACTGCACCACTATCTGCGGGTGCAGCACTGTGACAACTTTACATATCCTGACTGATCCATTTTACATCCTTATTACCCTCCAAGGCATCATTTTTTTCTGCGGGTGCAGTCACGGTACAACATTATTTCCGACTGTCCTGAGTTTTTAAAAACCCTTTTTTAAAAACCCCAACCCTCACTATTCTCGGGTGCATACGTACATCTTTATTACCTGTCTGATCCGAGTTACATCCTTTAAAATCCTCCAAGCTGCACTCACTATTCTGCTGGTGCAGTCCCTGTTACAACATTATTTTAACCGTACTGACCGATTACATCCTTAAAAACTCCAGAGTGCACTCACATTCTGCGGGTGCAGCACTGTGTAATACATTACTTATCCTGACTATCCTAGTTAATCCTGTATTATACTCCAGAGCTGCCTCACTATTCGCGGTGCAGTCACGGGGCATACATTACTTATCCTTATTTATCCTGATTAAAAATCCTGTATTATCCTCCAGACTCCCACATTCTGCTGTGCATCACGTACAACTTATTTTATCCTTCTGACCCTGATTTACATCCGTATTATCCTCCAGACTCATTCACTATTCGCTGGGAAACCCTGGTACAAACATTACTTATCCTTACGACCCGAGTTACATCCTTTATTCCCCCTCCAACTGCCTCACTTTTCTGCTGTGCGCCACTGTACATCCCTTACTTATCCTTACGACCTGAGTTACACCTGTATTATACCCAGGCTGACTCACTTTTCTGTGGTGCAGTCACGTTACTTCTTACTTTCCTTACTGACCTAGTTACACCCTGTTTATCCCCAGGGGGCTGCACCATATTCTCTGGTGCAGTCACGTGTAAAACATTATTTATCCTGTACTGATCCTATTACACCTTATTACCCCAAGCTCACCACTATTCTGCGGTGAAGTAAAAGTGTACATACATTCTTATCCGTACTATCCTGAGTTAATTGTACAAACCCAAAGTTCCCCTCAAAAAATTTGCTGGTGCAGTATGTACATCTTTACTTACGCGCCCGTCCACTCCCTCTCTACCCGGGATTCAAAAAGCTGCAACAAAACTTTGAAACATTCCCCCGGCGCCCGGATCTCTGGGCACGCCGACACTCGCTTCGCCTTCGGCAGAAAAGCCGTTTTCCCCAGGAGTTAATTAAGTCAGTTTCGGAATCGCTGCTTTATTTTAATCAGCGCTCATCAACTCCAACCAACTTTGTTTCCTCGCCTTGATCGCATTGTAATTGTAGTCATGTCCTACCGGGTTTCTTCGAGTTTTTTGCCGTTAGGAGAGGAGAGGACGGGAATTTCATTACGAGACAATTCTGATGTGAATTAATAATGCGCGCTGCCCTTTCTGAGGTCAATCCCTGCAACCTTCCATTTTCTCTTGGCGCCAAACTTCCTAAAAAAATACTGAAGGACCCCTTTT
This sequence comes from Phyllomedusa bahiana, assembly GCA_025379985.1. NCBI lineage: Eukaryota > Metazoa > Chordata > Amphibia > Anura > Hylidae > Phyllomedusa > Phyllomedusa bahiana. Next base: position 107,355 of record JAODAL010006987.1, read on the forward strand.
TTGGTGGAATTTTGGTTGCATATCACTGTAGCATGATGAATGATGCCACAAAATATGCTTAGAGCGGGCTGAAAAGGGAGCTCAGCTCGTATTTTATGATTTAATTTTATTTATACCGCCATATATTTCCACATATTTTTTCCATAAAAAAAACCCCATATACACTTTAGTGCTCACATCAATTATGCCATAAAAAGCCCAGGTATACCACTACTATTGCTCAAATGATGTGCAGAATCCAAAGAACAATTCCTTAGCTTGTATTTCCATATTTTTCCCTTCTAGTTCCCATAAAATATTTCAAATTCACTTTCAAAACCCCTGCTAAATAATGGTTGGTTATAGTTTACCCCTAGGGTTCCCATCTTCTGGGGTTTCATAAGAAATAAATAATACTATCAGCTACGTGATATTATGATTAGTTCATTTATACCGCCATATAGTGCTCACATAGTTTTGCCATAAAAAACCCACATGATAGCACTTTTAGTGCTCACATCAATTATGCCATAAAAAGCCCAGGTAATACCACTACTATTGCTCAAATGATATGCAGAATCCAAAGAACAATTCCTTAGCTTGTATTGCCCATATTGCACCACCATCAAACTCCCACATAATATTATAATTCACTGCAATACCACTGCTAAATAATGGTTGGTTACAGTTTACCCCTTGGGTTCCCGTATTCTGGGGTTTCAATAAAAATACAAAAAAAATACTGCCCGTATTATACCACTATATACCTCCCATATAATACTGCAATTCACTGTAATACCACTATACACTGCTAAATAATGGTTGGTTATAGTTTCCACTACTGGTGCTCAAATGGTATGTAGAATCCAAATGACAATGCCTTAGTTCTAATGGCCCATATTCAACCGCTATATATCTGCCACATAATACTGCAATTCACTGCAATATCACTATACTCTGCTAAATAATGGTTGGTTATAGTTTACCTCTTGGGTTCCCATCTTCTGGGATTTCATAAAAAATAAAAAAATAAAAGTATTGCTTTATAGTGTACACAGTTATGACATAACAAAAGGCAGATAATGCCACTACTAGTGCTCAAACGGTATGTAGAATGCATGCCTTAGTTCGTATTACCCATATGAGACCGCTATATACCTCCCATATACTACTGCAATACCACTATACACTACTAAATAATGGTTGGTTTTATTACCCCTTGGGGTTTCCCATCTTCTTTGGTTTGCTAAAAAATAAATAATACTGCAATATAGTTATAGTAATGACATAACAAAAAGCAGATAATGCCATTACTAGTGTTCAAATGGTGTGTAGAATCCAAATAACAATGTCTTAGTTCTTATAGCCCATATTATACTACTATATACATAACATATAATACTGCAATTCACTGCAATACCACTATATACTGCTAAATAATGGTTGGTTATAGTTTACTCCTGGGGTTTCCATCTTCTGGGATTACAGAAAAAATATTTTAAAAAATAATACCGCAATATAGTGCACACAGTTATGACATAACAAACTGCAGGTAAAGCCACTGCAGGCTCAAAAAGTTATTAGAATCCATGCCATTATTATTGTTTTAATTATACTGCATATACCTCCCCTATAAAAACGCCATTCACGCAGTACCATATACACTCAAATAAAGGTTTTTTATAATTTACTCCTGGGTCCCCTTTTTGGGTTTTGAAAAAAAAAATTAAAAAAAAAAATAAAAAATAAATTAAAATGCTAAAAAAATTAAAGGTGTAAACCCCCCCTTTTTTTTTTGTTTTTAAGCAAACCCCATTAAAACAAATAAAAACCCAAGAAAAGGGGAAAATTTTTTTTCCAAAAAAAAAAAATTTTTTAAAGCTAAAATGTTATTTTGAAAAAAAAATTTCCCCCTTTTAGAACCAAAAAACAACCTTTGCTTGTATTGCTCATATTGTACCACTATCTAGTTCCCATATAATGCTACAATTCACTGCAATACCACTGCTAAATAATGGTTGCATATAGTTTATCCCTTGAGTTCCCATCTTCTGGGGTTTCATAAAAAATATTTAAAAAAATAATACTGCTATATAGTGCACACAGTTATGACATAACAAACTGCAGGTAAAGCCACTGCTAGTGCTCAAATGTTATGTAGAATCCATGCCTTAGTTATTATTGTTCATATTATACTGCTATATACCTCCCATATAATACTGAAATTCACTGCAGTACCACTATACACTGCTAAATAATGGTTGGTTATAGTTTACTCCTGGGGTTCCCATCTTTTGGGGTTTCTTAAAAAAAATAATAATAAAAAATACTGCTATATACTGCACACAGTTATACTGCTACATACTATCCAGATAATTGCTATTTCACTATATACTGCTAGGATTTAACAAAAAAAAATAATACTGCACCCATAATTATGCCATAAAAAGCTACTACTACTAGTATTGAAATGATAGGTAGAATTCAAATACCACCCCTTAGTCCCCATATTATACCACTATATCCTATCCACATAATTGCAATTCCACTATATACTGCTAGGATTTAAAAAAAAAATAATAATAATACTGCCGCACTATTGAGTACACATAATTATGCCAAAACTACCAGATAATACCATTACTACTGCTCACATGATGTAGAATCCAAATAACCCTAGCACCCATATTATACCGCCATATACTACTCACATAATACCGTAATAGCAGTATACACTGCTAAATAAAGATTGGTTGTAGTTTACTCCTGGTATTCCCATCTTCTAGGGTCTCCTAAACTGTAGGAACCTTGAAAAGTTAACTAGTTTATCAAACCCTGCTCTGAATTCGTCTACTTATACCGTCATATAGGTTAAGGATTTTAGATCACAAGGCTAAGGCTAAGCGAATGATATGCTCTTTAGCCAAAGCACCTGGTATGGGGCCCGAAGGGTTCATTCGGGTGCAAGATCATACAACTTTTTGTAGGGCCTTGTGCTATCTTGCACTATTAAGTATGTGGCGGTATTATTTATAGCTTTAATGATTGCTACTTATGTCTCTGTTTCCTCCCATTAGAATAGGGTCCATCTAATTTGCTATTGGTCCCGTGAATGTTAGTTACGCCCCTGGTGTAAGAGTCCGAATTTTGGTTGCCAAGTTATATAGTGAGTGATCCGCCATATTGCTGTGGAAAACCGAATGACAAGCTCATCTCTGCTATGTGTGAACAGTCAGAGCCGCCCATGTTACCGCATGTACGTGGCCCTGATCCCATCAGAGCAGTACAAGGCCCTGATGGTAAATTTCATGGATGTAGTAATTAGTCCACATCCCCATTAGAGGAGCGGTGCATGTATCCGCCGCAGGTATACCAGCTCCCTGACCTTCCAGGGAACAACGCGGCTCAGTCGCCCACCCCTCTTTCCTCCGGCTTTGGGCTACAGGCGAGTCCTCCTGACATTTTGATAGGGAGGGTTCAGTGAGCACAAAGTTGCAGCAATCTATTTGATGCTTGTAATCAGAGGAGTTGACCTTTTTAATATTCCTGTACTATTCTAATAAGCCCTGGAGTAACTGATTCCCGGAGACGAAAAGAGTAACCTGTGTGTCCCAAGGACATACCGCAACGCTCACAGCTCTAAGGGCAGAAGTATGGGGCTATGGAGATGAAATGGAAAAGGGCCGGCCTTAGGTCAGTGTGAGTTCTGTGCGGTACTTTTTTATTGATACATCAAGCCTTATGGTGTATCATACAGCGCCAAAATAATACAGACATACAGTGCCCAAATAATACTGACATTCAGTGCCCAAATAATAAAGACATACAGTGTCCAAATAATAGTCATACAATGCCTTAATAATATAGTCACACAGTGCAAAAATAATAGACATAGAGTGACCAAATAATACAGTCATTCAATACCCAAATAATACAGACATACAGGGCCCAAATAATATAGTCATGCAGGGCCCAAATAATACAGACATACAGTGACCAAATAATACAGTCAATCAATACCCAAATAATACAGACATACAGGGCCCAAATCATATAGTCATGCCGGGCCCAAATAATACAGACATACAGTGACCAAATAATACAGTCAATCAATACCCAAATAATATAGTCATACAGTGCCCAAATAATAGTCATATAATGCCCAAATAATATAGTCATACAGTACCCAAATAATAGTCATACAGTGCCCAAATAATAGTCATACAGTGCCCAAATAATATAGTCATACAGTGCCCAAATAATACAGTCATTCAATACCCAAATAATAGTCATATAAGGCCCAAATAATATAGTCATACAGTGCAAAAATAATAGACATAGAGTGACCAAATAATACAGTCATACAATACCCAAATAATACAGACATACAGGGCCCAAATAATATACATTGGTCATACAGTGCCCAAATAATATAGTCATACAGGGCCCAAATATACAGACATATATTGCCCAAATAATACAGGCATGCAGCGCCCAAATAATATAGTCATACAGCGCCCAAATAATACAGACATACAGTGACCAAATAATACAGTCATTCAATACCCAAATAATATAGTCATACAATGCTCAAATAATACAGTCATACAGTGCCCAAATATTACAGACATACAGTACCCAAATAATACAGACATACAGTGCTCAAATAATAGTCATATAATGCCCAAATAATATAGTCATACAATACCCAAATATAGTCATACAGTGCCCAAATAATAGCCATATAGACCCAAATAATAGTCCTCCAGAGCCCAAATAATAGTCCTCCAGAGCCCAAATAATAGTCCTCCAGAGCCCAAATAATAGTCCTCCAGAGCCCAAATAATAGTCCTCCAGAGCCCAAATAATATAGGATAGTCATATAGTGCCCAAATAATATAGTCATACAGTGCCTAAATATAATCATATAGAAATGTAAGTTGGTATGAAGGTACAGGAAAGTAAGGTGGTCTGACTGTGCAGGAAAGTAAAGTGGTTTGAGGATACAGAAAAGTAAGGTGGTCTGTAGGTATGGGAATTTAAGGTGGCCTGAGGGTGCTTGAAAGTAAAGTAGTCTGAGGGGGCAGGAAAGTAAAGTGGTCTGAGGTCGTTCTTCTACCAGCAATGAATAATACGGAGGGTTTTGGGGGTAAGAAGGAAGGGCAGATTTATGATTTTTACATTAAAGGCTACTGTTCTCTTTATAGCCCTCTCATACTGTAGTACCGTAGGCTTACGTGCAGTCCTATGTAAAACCACACCTCCTCTGCTACACTGGGAAACATCATATGATGACATCACACTTGCTGCCCTGTGCACGATCCGGGGGTCACCAAGTTGTAACACAACCTGTCATATTTCTCTCCGTAGATGAATTTTGACTGCTACAATGAGCTGTCGGAGCTAATGACAAGAAGTGTTACCATAGGGACACCGTTACAATACATGAAGTCACCTTATGATGGCGCCATGTTACGTTTAAACACTGCATTGTCTTGTCTATGAAGGCTTCACGCATGATTTGGGCACACATGACTGGGTGTAATTTCCGAGCAGTTAATCTCGCTTCATATTTCACTCCTTCCCACTGTTCTCCAAGTTTCTTTCGATGACAGGAAGAAGACAAGACAATCACAGGGCTGCGCCCGCATCTTCTGCTGCACTGGCTCGCAGCAAATCCGGTTTAATTTACCAAAAAAGTGAAAATCTGCAGTTTTATCTGACGGGTAATTACATGTGTTTAAATCGTGAGCTCTATGTATAGAGTCTGGTATCTGCCGCATACACATATACTGTATCATCAGGAAGTCTTGGATAAAGAAATACAACAGTTTGCGCTAGAGGTTGGGGGGTGAAAAATTCACCTTTTTTGTGCCGTTCCTCTGTTATTCCTCCTGGAAATGTATAAATTCACTGACATTTGTATGTCTTACCTTTCCCTTTGCCTTTAGAAGCAACTAAGGTTTGCATTTTTTATGTTTTTTTATACTCAAATAGCAAAAGGTTTGAGGTTGGGGACTAAAGATTACATTTTTTGTGTTGTTCCTCTTTTATTCCTCCTGGAAGTGTATATACAGTGGGGAAAAAAGTATTCAGTCAGCCCCCAGTTGTGCAAGTTCTCCCACTTTTGAGAGAGGCCTGTAACTGACATCACAGGTCGACCCCAACTATGAGAGACAAAATGAGAGAACAAATCCCGAAAATCCCATTGTCTGATTTGGAAAGAATTTATTTGCAAATTATGGTGGAAAATAAGTATTTGGTCCCCTACAAACAAGCAAGGTTTCTGGCTCTCGCAGACCTGGAACTTCTTCTGTAAGAGGCTCCTCTGTCCTCCACTCATTACCTGTAGTAATGGCTCCTGTTTGAACTTATCAGTATAAAGGACTGCTGTCCACAACCTCAGTCACACTCCAAACTCCACTATGGTGAAGACCAAAGAGCTGTCGAAGGACACCAGAAACACAATTGTAGCCCTGCACCCGGCTGGGAAGACTGAATCTGCAATAGGCAAGCAGCTTGGTGTGAAGAAGTCAACTGTGGGAGCAATAATTAGAAAATGGAAGACATACAAGACACTGATAATCTCCCTCCATCCGGGGCTCAAGCAAGATCTCACCCCGTGGGGTCAAAATGATCACAAGAACGGTGTGCAAAACTCCCAGAACCACATGGGGGATCTAGTGACCTGCAGAGAGCTGGGACCAATGTAACAAAGGCTACCATCAGTAACACACTACACCGCCAGGGACTCAGATCCTGCAGTGCCAGACGTGTCCCCCTGCTTAAGTCAGTACATGTCCCGGCCTGTATGAAGTTTGCGAGAGAGCATTTGGATGATTCAGAAGAGTATTGGGAGAAGGTCATATGGTCAGATGAGACCAAAGTAGAACTGGTTGGTAGAAACACAACTCACCGTGTTTGGAGGAGAGAGAAGGCTGAGCTGCATCCAAAGAACACCAGACCTACTGTGAAGCATGGGGGAGGGGGGGGGGGCACCAGACCTACTGTGAAGCATGGGGGGGGCACCAGACCTACTGTGAAGCATGGGAGGCAACACCAGACCTACTGTGAAGCATGGAGGGGGGGGAGGCAACACCAGACCTACTGTGAAGCATGGGAGGGGAGGGGAGGCAACACCAGACCTACTGTGAAGCATGAGAGGGGGGGCAACACCAGACCTACTGTGAAGCATGGGGGGGAGGGGGCAACACCAGACCTACTGTGAAGCATGGGGGTGAGGAACACCAGAACTACTGTGAAACATGTGGGGGGCAACACCAGACCTACTGTGAAGCATGGGGGGGGGAGGCACCAGACCTACTGTGAAGCATGGGGGGGGGGACACGAGGCTTTGGGGCTGTTTCTCTGCAAAGGGACCACGACGACTGATCTGTGTACATGAATGAATGGGGCCATGTATCGTGAGATTCTGAGTGCAAACCTCCTTCCATCAGCGAGGGCATTGGAGATGAAACATGTCTGGGTCTTTCAGCATGACAATGATCCCAAGCACACCACCAGGGAAACGAAGGAGCGGCTTCATAAGAAGCATTTCAAGGTCCTGGAGTGGCCTAGCCAGTCTCCAGATCTCAACCCCATAGAAAACCTTTGGAAGGAGTTGAAAGTCTGTGATGCCCCCAAATCATCACTGCTCTAGAGGAGATCTGCATGGAGGAATGGGCCAACATCCCAGCAACAGTGTGCGCCAACCTCGTGAAGACAGAAAACGTCCGACCTCTGTCATTGCCAACAAAGGAGATAGAACAAAGGATTGAGATAAAATGTTGTTATTGACCAAATACTTATTTTCCACCATAATTTGCAAATAAATTCTTTCCAGATCAGACAATGGGATTTTCTGGGTTTGTTTCCTCATTTTGTCTCATAGTTGAGGTCGACCTATGATGTCAATTACAGGCCTCTCGCATCAGGTGGGATAACTTTCACAATTAAAGTCACAGAAAAATTCCTTTTTGGAGAATTAAGTATCTGTATGGATTTGGAACAACTAATCACTGACCAAGACTAAACAAATCCAATCTCTAAAATATATCTTTTAATAAATATCCATAAAAAATACAGTACACCTATAAAGACTACACTAATCAACATATGCACACTATCCCTACCTAACGTCCCTACACTTATCCTAAGACAGACCAAGTAATCGTCCCGATAAGGACGGCCTAGTCTCTGTCGGCTCACCCTATTATCTTCCTTCTGTGTCCCTATCAATCCACCACAAGCACTAGCGTGTATGTATTTCTGTACAAGATTTAAGAGTAAATTAATTAGAAGTCCAGACACAGTTCTCACTATTCCTATAAAACCCCCTAATTAATATTAAAGGGGATCAGGAACAGCCCATTCTCTTACTTATACTTTAAGTGGATATAGATTCTTCCACATACAATTATCACTGTTCCTATAGTACCCCCCACCAATGAATATCCGCGGGGATCAAATGATATGAACAGCACAATTGTTTTCTTCCACAATTAGGGTAGATTTCTATATATATATATAAAATATATATATATATATATATATATATATATATATATATATATATATATATATATATATATATATATATACAGTCCGTGTAGGGAACATAAGATACATCTATCTGATATCATCTCAAGATACATCAAACCTCATCCTCGACGCGTTTCCCCCCTCCATATTCTGGGGTTCATCAGGAGGATCTCACAGGGGACGTCACTTTGACTCAAGATGGTAGTCTCCTCGATATATTGATGCTACTATGCCCTGTATCCCATCTTATGTAGACACAGTTCTAGCTGCTTACCGCTCACAGGTGCGCTCACAACTCGGCGTCCTCACATCGCTCCTGCGCATGCGCCGGCATTCAACGGTACCATAGTTACCAGCCATATTCAACTGCGCACGCGCCAACAACTCAGCGTCCTAAAATCGCTACTGCGCATGCGCCGGCATTAACGGTACCATGGTTACCAGCCATATCCATCTGCGCATTCGCCGACAGCCATCGCGCACCTTATTCAAGTTCCCACGTCTGCCTCCATTCCTGGCAGTATTATAGGGTCCGATATGGCAACATCAGTACATGGTGCCATTCCACCTCTCCATATTGTTATTTATGCATGCATCGGTGCAACTTAATCCTGCATCACAGTCAAGGCGCAGCATACAACTATACCATTTATATCACCACTCGGCGGTACTTCAACTAGATGTAAAATATGTATATTATAGTTTCAACATACCGCCCATGTTATTCTCATTGGGACCAAATATATCCACCAATCGATATGGAAAATGGGATACTAAATAAGGCATAGATAAGCATCATTTAGATAGATGAATCATTAGAGATTCAAACAAATAAAACGATATAAAATTTAGGGATTAAAAAATATAAACAATCCCTCAGATCCTTAGTCAAATGACTATAGCTATTTCGCCCAGATACATTTGCATCATTATGAGCCTAAAAATTACAAGAGAATAGTTGGATGTATGAAACAGGAGGTCTTTAAATAAAACAGACAAAATATAGGAGTTCATTAAGACCCTCCGGCTGTACCGTTTTCATTCTAAAGGTCCACTCCGTTTCCTTACAAAGTAATTTTTTATCAAGATTTCCCTTTCTTAGTGTTGAATTTATTTTCTCCATACACAAAAACGTAATGCCTATAGGGTCACCCTCATGTTCCAACCAGACATGCCTGGCAAGGGGAGTGTCGCGTCTATGTCGCACATCCCCTAAATGTTCACCAATGCGTATTTTTAATTGTCTAGTGGTTTTACCTATATATTGCTTACCACAGCTGCAATTGCAGAGGTAAACAACTCCCTGGGTACAACAATTCATGAAATCGCGAATCACATAGGTTTTTCCTGTCACAAAACTCTTAAATTCCTTAGTCTGACAAATGTGTTTGCAGAATATGCATCTTCCACATCTGAACATGCCCAACGGTTTTCGTTCTAACCATGTTCCTGTTGGTTTTGGTGCAGTATAATGGCTGTGAATCAGCCTATCCCTTAGTGATCTGCCTCTTCTATATGTCACCTGAGGGTTTTTAGAGAGACAATCAGATAGATCTTTGTCACAATGTAATATACCCCAATGTCTCCGCAGAATCTTCATTACCTCATTGTTTCGGTTGTCATATGTGCCTATCAACCTAAAGTGGGTTCCTTCATCTCTTGGTCCCTTCGGGTTCAACAGATGGTTCCTGTCACTCCTAAGAGCATTCTTAAACGCAGGTTTCAAAACTGAGGGAGGATACCCCCTTTCTAGGAACCTATCCTTGAGATCATTTGCCTGTTGGTAAAAGTCTTGTATTCTGGAGCAGTTTCTACGTATTCGTAGGTATTGACCTTTTGGTATACCTTTCTTTAACTTTTCAGGGTGATATGAATCCCACCGAAGGAGGCTATTAGTAGCCGTCTCCTTACGATGAGTCCATGTTTGTAAGTAGCCTAAATCATCCCTGAAAATCCTCAGATCCAAAAATGCTATTTCTGACATATGGATCTCAAATGTGAATTTCAACCCGATCTCATTGGTATTCAACACTTGGATGAATTCTCTAAACGACGTCTCCGTGCCCTGCCACAGCACGAAGACGTCATCGATGAATCTGCCCCAGTACAAAATCTTGTTGGTATATCCCTCCATCTCCTCTCCGAACACCAGGGCCCTCTCCCACCAGCCCAGGAATAGATTCGCATACGTGGGAGCGCAGGGGCTCCCCATAGCGGTACCCCTGAGCTGGTGGTAGACCCTGGGTCCGAAGAGGAAATAATTATGGGTAAGGACAAATTCCAACAATTCAAGAACCATCTTATTGTGTTTTTCATATTGCCTCCCCCTCATGCCAAGAAAATATTTCACGGCATGGAGGCCCCAGTGGTGTGGAATACTGCTATACAGTGCCTCCACATCCACTGAGGCCAACCATACATCCCTTTCGATGTTAATTCCCTCCAATTTCTTAAGGAGGTCAGCTGTGTCTCTCAGATAGGAAGGGAGAGTAACAACAAATTCCCTGAGTATCTTGTCCACATAGACTCCGACATTTTGTGTCAAGGAGTCTATGCCTGACACTATCGGTCGGCCTCTCAGGGGGACCAAACCCTTATGCACCTTGGGTAATGCGTAAAAAGTCGCTATTTGTGGTTTTTTTGGAAGTAGGAAAGCAGCTTCATCCTTTGACAGAATCCCTTCATCAACCCCATGAATCACAATAGATTCTAGTTCCCCCAAGAATCTCTCCGTGGGGTCATTCTCTAAAATAACTTTCACAATTGGTGGCTGACTAAATACTTTTTTTCCTCACTGTATTGGTTGACATTTTTGTTTGTTAGCTTTCCCCTTGTCTTAGTAAGCAGCTAAGGTTTGCGTCTTTTATGTTTTTGCAATCAAATAGCAAAATTTGTCAAGTCTGATGTTAAATTTAGTTTCAAATCAGCAGAAAAAGGCAGAAGATGTATTATATTTGATTGCTGCATATCGATAAGTCATCTCCTCGGGAAGTATGGAGTAAAGAAGTGAAATACAACAGTTTGTGGTAGATATATGAACAGGTGGGGGGTGAGAAATTCAAATTTTTTGTGCCGTTCCTCTTTTATTCTTACTGAAAATGTATAAATTCACTGACATTTGTGTGTCTCACCTTTCCCCTTGTCTTAAGAAGCAACTAAGGTTTACATTTTTTATGTTTTTTATACTCAAATAGCAAAATTTTTGATGTTGGGGGTCAAATATTACATTTTTGCGTGTTGTTCCTCTGTTACTCCTCCTGGCAATGTAAAAATCCATTGACTTTTGTGTCAGTTACCATTCCCCTTGTCTTAGTAAGCAACTAAAGTGTGCATCTTTTATGTTTTTATACTCAAATAGCAAAATGTTTGAAGTTGGGGGGGGGTGAAAGATTAAATTTTTTGCAGTGTTCCTTTGTTACTCCTCCTGGCAATGTATAAATCCATTGAATTTTGTGTCAGATACCTTTCCCCTTGTCATAGTAAGCAGCTAAAGTGTGCGTCTTTTATGTTTTTGCACTGAAATAGCAAACTGTTTGAGTTTGGGGGAGAAATATAAATTTTTTTTTTGTGTTGTTCCTCTGTTATTCCTCCTGGCAGTATATAAATCCATTGACTTTTGTGTCAGTTACCTTTCCCCTTGTCTTAAAGAGCAGCTAAAGTTCGCATCTTTTATGCTTTTCCCCTTTACTAGCAAAATTTTTAAAAATCTGATGTTAAATTTAGTTTCAAATCAGAAAAAGGGCTAGAAAATGTATGATATTTGATTGTTGTATATCGATAAATCATCTCCTCCTGGAAGTATGGAGTAAAGTAGTGAAATACAACAGTTTGCAATAGATTAATGCAAAGGTTGCGGGTTATACTCCAATTGCAAAATGTTTGAGGTTGGGGGGAGACATTTTTTGTGTGTAGTTCCTCTGTTATTCCTCCTGGAAATGTATAAATTCACTGACACTTGTTCTACCGTTCTCCTTGTCCTAATAAGCAGCGAAAGTTTGCGTCTTTCATGTTTTTTACACTCAAATAGAAAACTTTTTGAAGTCTGGTGTTAAATTTAGTTTCCTATCAGTGGAAAGAGGCAGAAGACGTCTTATATTTATTTGATTTTTTTTTTGGGATTTTTTTATTATTCCTTTTGAGGGACAGAATCCTTAATTGAGTTTCTGTAAAGAAACTTTGTGGCGCGCAGACATACATCAAAGGCGGCGCGGGCAGAGGAAATCACACACCTTTATTTATGTGGTGGGAGAAAAGACGCTCTGTGATCTCCACAAAGGCTGAGGCAAGATTTGGGAATGAAAAGCAAGAGAACGAGGAAGGAGGCGGCCAGCACAGATGAATGATTTTAATTAGAACAGACTGAACGGGAGGAAGATTATGCTAATGAGCCACGGCTTTTAAGGAGCTTATTAAAAAAAAAAAAAAAAAAGGAAAAAAACACATAATTTCATAAAAGTCCCAAAAAATAGTAATTATTGGAAAAGGGAATTAGGAGCAACATTAAGAACTTAATAAGACAGGCCCGGCCGCTGGAGGAAGGCGCTGACACCGCCGGTCACTGGGATTAGCCGATGACAGATCGCGCCGCAGAGGAATATTCCGAGGCTGAAACTGCAGGGAAATATTTGCTCAACCCTTGGTTTTTTTTATACATGTTGTCATTTTATTTGTATTTTTTTCATATTTTATGGAGGCTATGTTATCTATATTTATATACAACGATATTTAGATATGTCTATCTATCTATCTATCTATCTATCTATCTCATATCTATCTCATATCTATCTATCTATCTATCTATCTCATATCTATCTATCTATCTATCTATCTATCTCATATTTATCTCATATCTATCTCATATCTCTCTATCTATCTATCTATCTATCTATCTCATATCTATCTATCTCATATCTATCTATCTATCTATATATCTATCTATCTATCTCTCTATCTATCTATCTCATATCTCTCTATCTCATATCTTTCATATCTATCTCTCTCTCATATATATCTATCTATCCCATATCTATCTATCTATCTATCTATCTATCTATCTATCTATCTATCTCATATCTATCTATATATCTATCTATATATCTCATATCTATCTATCTATCTATCTATCTATCTATCCATATCTATCTATCTATCTATCTATCTATCTATCTATCTATCTATATCTATCTATCCCATATCTCTATCTGCATATCTATCTATCTATCTCATATCTATCTATCTTTCTATCTATCTATCTATCTATCTATCTATCTATCTATCTATCTATCTTCTATCTATCTATCTATCTATCTATCTATCTATCTCATATCTATCTATCTCATATCTATCTATCTATATTGTATCCATCTATTTCCTTTCTGTCTTGTATCCATCTATTTCCTATCTATCTATCTATCTATCTATCTATCTATCTATCTATCTATCTATCTAGCTATCTCTCTCATATCTATCTATGTATCCCATATCTATCTATCTATCTCATATCTATCTATCTCATATCTATCTATCTCATATCTATCTATCTATCTATCTATCTATCTATCTATCTATCTATCTATCTCATATCTATCTATCTATCTATCTCATATCTATCTATCTATCTCATATCTATCTATCTATCTCATATCTATCTATCTCATATCTATCTATCTATCTCATATCTATCTATCCCATATCTATCTATCTCATATCTATCTATCTCATATCTATCTATCTATCTATCTATCTCATATCTATCTATCTATCTATCTATCTCATATCTATCTATCTCATATCTATCTATCTATCTCATATCTATCTATCTATCTATCCCATATCTATCTATCTATCTTGTATCCATCTATTTCCTATCTATCTATCTATCTATCTATCTATCTATCTATCTATCTGTCTGTCTGTCTATCTCATATCTATCTACCTCATATCTATCTATCTATCTTGTATCCATCTATTTCCTTTCTGTCTTGTATCCATCTATTTCCTATCTATCTATCTATCTATCTATCTATCTATCTATCTATCTATCTATCTATCTATCTGTCTGTCTGTCTATCTCATATCTATCTACCTCATATCTATCTATCTATCTATCTATCTATCTATCTATCTATCTATCTATCCATCTATCCGTCTTTTATCCAACTATTTCCTTTCCTTCTATCTAGTTCAAAGCAAGTATTTCTCCGGGATTAGCGCTTGTGTATTACTTAATAAATGACACTGGGTAACATTACCACTATAAATGTATCAATTTTAATATAGAAAGAATTGGACAACGCGTTTCGCAAACTTCAAGTTTGCTTTCTCAGGTCAGACAGGTGACCTGACAGACAGCGGAAGGGACTTTTTGGCTAGGGTGAGTGTTACCAGGGGTGAGGTTCCGGACGGGGCCGCCCTTTTAGGGGAGTTCCCACTGTGAGTAGGTAATAGGGTCAACTAGGCCAAGCAGGGTTAGTGCAGGCCCTTGGTGGTTTGATTATGTCTAAACCTTTTTTGTGTCCTCCTTTGTTGAGCACTCTAAACTTTGTTGTATTTTTGTTTTGTGTTGTGGTGTGAATCTCTCTTTTAGAATTATTATTAAAGGTTATATTTTAGATACATGATTTTTTTTGTTTTTGGTCTTATCTCTAGTAACATACTTTGAAAGCTTGTCATTTAGCTAAGTTAAAACCCTTTGGAGCCCTAAAACCTGAGAACTACACTTTATAAATCTCTTGCACTCCTTGTCAGTGTAACAGGATTAGCTAGGAACAGCAGAGCTGATTGGTCAATCACTGCTATAGAACCACCCACGGCCTGAACAGCATGTGTGGCTGTGAAACTGCATGGCGAGAAAAACCCCTTTAAATAGCAGGGATCGGGATTACCTCCGGTCCTGGCCCGTGAAGGCAGGTTCTGGGTGTAACCAACAGCCCTTGAGCCTGCTCCATACATCTTTACGCCCTCTTACGAAGCTGTCATCTACCCCTGCCTCCCCGTCGTCCTGGCCCTGCACCCTTTAAAGGGGTTGTCTCACTACATTGATTTATCTCACCTCAGTCCTGTTTTCTTGGTTTCATTTTGAATTCAGGGACGTGTTTACTGGCTTCTACTAGGCTGCAGTAGAAGCCAGGTCTGTAGCTATAGCAACCAGTGCTGGCAGCCTATCAGGAGAGATCAAACAGGTCTGTAGCTGTAGCGACCAGTGCTGGCAGCCTATCATGAGAGATCAAACAGGTCTGTAGCTATAGCAACCAGTGCTGGCAGCCTATCAGGAGAGATCGCACAGGTCTGTAGCTATAGCAACCAGTGCTGGCAGCCTATCAGGAGAGATCACACAGGTCTGTAGCTATAGTGACCAGTGCTAGCACCCTATCGGGATAGATCACACAGGTCTGTAGCTATAGTGACCAGTGTTGGCAGCCTATCAGGAGAGATCGGACAGGTCTGTAGCTATAGCGACCTGAGGAGCTGATGCAGCCCATACAAGAGGGGATATCTAGGAATAGGTAGGACACTGTTAATGGACACATATTACAAAGTGACTTGTTTTTGCAAGATCTTGAACATAAAAAGCAGCAATCCTTGTAGTGAGATAACCCCTTTAAGCAGTACAGTCCTAGGCTTAGAGTTGATGGCCGTGCTGGAATACAGATGGTTGCACTCAATGGACGGATACGGGACACGTTGGCCCCGGTGCTCCCTCCTTACTCTTCAGTACATTGCCTGGTTCTGGCTAATCACCAGTGAACTAGATGAGTGGCTCCGATTGGGCACATCTCACCGGGTGGCTGAAAACCTATAATACCGCTATGGATTTTTTTGCAGACTCTACTTTTTCTGGTGTTTTGCCGGCTGTCAGCGGCGGCCATGCTCTGTCAGGTTTTGAGCTTAAAACAAGGAAAAGAAAATGAGCTTGAAATTGCAGTACAGAATCCCAAATGAATGCAGGCAGGAGGCCCCGGTGCCACCGTCTGCCAGCCGCGCGGGGACACAGCGATTGTCTGCAACCCTCCAGCTTTTGTTCTCTCCAGGCGCTGCCGGTTTCATATCCAGACGGGCACAGTGTGCTAATTGGGCGGTGGTTTAACCCGTTAGAGGCGGCGGTCAGGGCGCTACACCCAAAATAAGCCAGCTTCAGCTAGGGCTATGCCGAAATGAAATAATAAGATGAGGGGCCGGAGCTTTCACAGTGGAGAGGGGTCACGTGGGGGGAAAAAGGAGGCAATTAGCGCCTTGTGTGTAGTTCATGCAAGCTTCTGAGAGAAATCAATGGTATTGTGTGGTGCACTCACAACGGAGGCCAAGTGGGGAGCTGGGTGACTGTTTTGTGGAGGAGGTGGCACACACTAGTGCTCTCCCCAGCCCCCTGTCGAGGAGCAGTACAGGCAGTCCCCGACTAACACTATTCTGACTTACATCTGTCACCTAATGGGGACATATGGGGCATGCTGGCACTTGTAGTTCCATGTTCCGCAGCAGATAGTAGCTGCGGAATGACAAGTGCCAGCATGCCACAGCAGCACATGAGGTGAAAATGAGGTGAAATCTTCTTAACAGGGGCACAGACAGCAAAACAAATGTAAAAACCCTTCCTTGCACTATCCAAAGCTGGAGTTACATTTAATAAATATACCTGTTCCGACTTACATACAAATTCAACTTAAGAACAAACTTACGGCCCCTGTCCCGGTCGTAATCGGGGACTGCCTGTAGTTCTCAGAATAGGCTCTGTTCAGTGCTTTTAGCTTGCACAATGCAGATTGTACTGCGTTTTATATATGTCCCTGCTGTCACGGATGGTACCGATGTCACAGATGTCACTGATGCCCTCCTCCTGTAACAAGTCTTCTAAACCTACCTATCTCCCTGGCTGCTCTTCTCTGCTACACATCTCTGTAACTCTGTAAAGCCTGGAAAGACTCTGTTCTATCATTTCAGGGTCAAACATGCACAGTCTCATGCATTTCCCTCACTAACTCTGCTGAAAGGAGCAATACGTCTCATTTCTGCTCTGCTCAGTGATTTTAACTTGGACAACACTGATTGTACTGGATTCATACATGTCCAAGATGTCACCAATGTCATGGATAGTACCGATGTCACAGATGGTACCGATGTCACGGATGGTACCGATGTAACAGATGTCACTTCTCCTGTATCATAAATACTCTTACCTCAGTTATCTCCCTGGCTGTTTCTCACTGTAATTCATACTTGACAAACTTTTCAATGCCATATTCAGGGCAGCCTCTGTTCTCCTGTTTCAGGAGCTGAGCACACACAGTCCCTGCATCTCTCTGCATTTCACTAACCCAACTTGGATTAGCTCTATTCCAGAGCTTCTCACTTAGACAACTCTGATTGTACTGATGTCACCAATGTCACAGAAGTCAACAATGTCACAGATGTACCTCACCATAAGCTTAAAAGTATAAAAATGTTGGTCCCCTCAATGATGGTGTTGGCTCTATGGACCCTCCAGCAGCTGTGGGAGCCCCTGGATGGTGGTGTTGGCTCTATGGACCCTCCAGCAGCTTGGGGCCCCTGGGTGGGGGTTTGACTCTATGCCCTCCAGCAGCTGTGGGGGCCCCCGGATGGTGGGGTTGGATCTAGGCCCCTCCTCAGCTGTGAGGCCCCCGGGGGTGATGTTTGGGCCCATGGACCCTCCGTAGCTGTGGACCCCTGGATGGTGTTGGCTCTATGGACCCCCGTACTGTGGGCCCCCGGATGGTGGGGTTGGGTCATGGCCCCCCCGCATGGGAGGTCCCGGATGGTGATTTTGGCTCTATGGGCCCCCAGTAGCTGTGGGGGCCCCCGATGGTGGGGTTTTGGGTCTATGGCCCCTCCACACTGTGGGGGCCCCTGGAGGGGAGTTTTTCTCATGGACCCTCCGTAGCTGTCGGGCCCCTGGTGTGGTTTGGTCAGGACCCTGGTGGGTGTTGCTCTATGGGCCCCCAGCACTGGGGCCCCTGGATGGGGTTTGGCTCATGGGCCCCCCAGCAGCTGGGGGCCCCTGGGTGGTGCGTTGGGTCTATGGACCCCCAGCGCTGTTGGGGCCCCTGGATGGGGTGTTTGGGTCAGGACCCTCCCCAGCGTGTGGGGCCCCGGAGTTGCGTTGGGTCTAGACCCTCCACAGCTGTGGGACCCCCGGATGGTGGTTTTTGATTTATGGACCCCCACACTGTGGAGGGCCCCGGATGGGTGTTTGGCCTATGGGGCCCTCCTCAGCTGTGGCCCCCTGGGTGGTGGTGTTGGTCTATGGGCCCCCCCAGCAGCTGTGGAGCCCCGGATGGGGAGTTGGCTCTTGGACCATCCAAAACCCCCCGTGTGGGGGCCCCTGTTTGGGGGTTTTGGCCTATGGCCCCCAGCAGCTGTTGAGGCCTCTGGATGGTGGTGCTTGGGTCTATGGTCCCTCCAGCACTGTGGAGCCCCGGATTGGGTTTGGCTCTAGGACTCTCCCGCAGCGTGGGGCCCCCGTATGGTGGTTTGGCTCTATGGGGCCCTTCACAGCTGTGGGAGCCCCCGGGTGGTGGTATTGGCTCTATCGCCCCTCCAGCACGTGGGACCCCCCGGATGGTGGTATTGGTCTACCCCCCCAGCACTGGGGACCCCCGGATGGTGGTATTGGCCATCGCCCCTCCACACTTGGGGGCCCCTGGGTGGTGGTGTTGACTCTAGGGGCCCCCCAGCAGTGTGGGGGCCCCCGGTGGTGGTGTTGGATCTATGGCCCCTCCAGCGCTGTTGGGGGCCCCGGATGGTGATGTTTGGGTCAAGGCTCTCCAGCACTGTGGGGGGCCCCTGGATGGGGTGTGGGCCCATGGACCCCCGCAGCGTGGGGGCCCCTGGGTGGTGATTTGGCTCTATGGACCCTCCCATTGTGGGCCCCTGGATGGGGGTGTGGGCTCTTTGGACCCTCCTGCAACTGTGGGCCCCTGGATGGTGGTGTTTTTGGCTCTATGCACCCCCCTGCAGCTGTGGAGCCCCTGGGTGGTGGGGTTGCTCTATGGACCCCCAGCAGCTGTGGGAGCCACGGGGGTGGTTTTGGCTCATGGACCCTCCAGAGCTGTGGAAACCCCTGGATGGTGGGTTGGCTCTATGAACTCTCCCAGCTGGGAAGCCCTTGAAAAGATGGGGTTTTTCTCTAGAACTCTCCACCTTTTTGGAGCCCCTGGATGGTGGTTTGACTCTATGGGCCCCCCCAGCACTGTGGGCCCCCGGGGGTGGGGTGGGCTCTTGGACCCCACACTGTGGGCCCCTGGATGGTGAGTTGGCTTTATGGAGCTTCAAGCAGCTGTGGGGCCCCTGGATAGTGGTATTGGCTCTATCGACCCTTCAGTAGTTGTGGGATCCCTGGATGGTGGTATTGGCTCTATGGACCATCCAGCAGCTTGGAGGCCCCGGGTGGTGGGGGTTGGGTCATGGACCCCCCACAGCTGTGGACCCCCGGATGGTGGGGTTTTGCTCTATGGACCCTCCAAGCTGTGGAGGCCCTGATGGGGGTGTTTTTGGGTTTTATGGACCCTCCACACTGTGGACCCCGGATTTGGTGTTGGGTCTATACCCCCAGCAGCTTGGGAGCCCCTGGAGGTGGTGTTTTGGGTCTATGGCCATCCCCCCAACTGTGGGGCCCCTGGATTGTGGTATTAACTCTATGGGTCCTCCAGGCCCCTGTGGGCCCCTGGGGTGGGGATGTTGGTCAGGCTCCTCCAGCAGCTGTGGGGGCCCCGGGTGGTTGTGTTGGCCTATGGACCCCCCACCTTTCCCCCGGATGGTGTTGGCTCTATGGGCCCCCCGCACTGTGGGGCCCCTGGATGATGGTGTTGCTCTATGGACCCTCCCACTTTGGGGGACCCCTGGATTTGGAGTGGGCTCATGGGCCCCCCCAGCAGCTATGGGGGCCCCCCGGATGGGTGCCGTTGGGGTCATGGACCCTCCAGCAGCTGTGGGGGCCCCTGGATGGTGTTTTTGGGCCCAGGACCCCCCCACACGTGGACCCCTGAGGGGGGGTGTTTCTCTATGACCCCCACAGCTGTGGAGGCCCTGATGGTGGGGTTTGGGCCCATGGGCCCCCCCAGCAGCTGTGTCCCCCTTGATGGTGGTGTTGGCCTATGGATCCCCACACTGTGGGGCCCCCGGATGGTGGTGTTGGCCTATGGACCCTCCACACTGTGGGAGCCCCTGGATGGTGGGGTTTGGCTCTAGGGGCCATCCCAGCTGGGCCCCCGGATTTGGTATTGACTCTATGGGTCCCCCGCCTGTGGGGGCCCCTGGATGGTGATGTTTGGGGTCTATGGCTCCTCCAGCAGCTGTGGGCCCAGGAGGTGGTTTGGGTTTTTATGGACCCTCCAGCAGCTATGGACCCCTGGATGTTTGGGTCTATGGACCCTCCAGCAGTGTGGGAGCCCCTGGATGGTGGTTTTTGGGTCTATGGACCCTCCAGCAGCTGTGGGGGGCCCGGATGGTGCTTTTGGCTCTATGGACCCTCCAGCAGCTAGGGGCCCCTGATGGTGTTGGCTCTAGGGGGCCCTCCACACTGTGGGGCCCCCGGATGTGGTGTTGGCTCTATGGACCCTCCACAGCTGTGGAGGGCCCGGATGTTGGAGTGGCCTATGGGCCCCCCCAGCGCTATGGCCCCCCGGATGGGGGTTGGCCCCATGGGCCCTCCACGCGTGGGCCCCCCGGGTGGTGCTGTTGGGGCCCATGGCCCCCCCAGCAGCTGTGGGGGCCCCCCGGGTGGGGCTGTTTTTCTATGGGGCCTTTCTGCAGCGTGGACCCCTGGGTTTTGGCTCTAGGCCCCTCCAGCAGCTGTGGGGGGCCCCCGGGTTTTGGGGTTTGGGTCTATGGGCCCTCCAGCACTGTGGGGCCCCCGGATTTGGGTTTTTGTTCTATGGCCCCCCAACAGCTGTGGGGCCCCGGATGTTGGTGTTGGCTCATAGATCACCATGACTCGGGGTATAAAAATGACCACTATTAATTCATCTTCCCAAAAATCAATAAAAAAGAAAAATTGCGAGCAATGAGCTCCATATATGAAACACCCCGCGAGTCGATCATTGCGCATTCGCTCGCCTCTCCCAGTAAGCAGCGCTTGCAACAAGTTTGTGCTCAGAGTTAATTTTGTAGCCATTTCTGATCCCCCACCTGTGAATCATCTTTTTTTATC